>JAJQKJ010002762.1:0-5000 GCA_029574335.1 Rana kukunoris
GAGGTTCATTATTATGGAATGATGGGGGGGGCACAGGTGCAGGAATGATGGGGGGGGCACAGGTGCAGGAATGATGGGGGTGCAGGACTGTACGAGGTTCATTATTATGGAATGATGGGGGGGAGGGGGGGCACAGGTGCAGGAATGATGGGGGGGGTGCAGGACTGTACGAGGTTCATTATTATGGGAATGATGGGGGGGGGCACAGGTGCAGGAATGATGGGGGGTGCAGGACTGTACGAGGTTCATTATTATGGAATGATGGGGGAGGGGGGCACAGGTGCAGGAATGATGGGGGGGGTGCAGGACTGTACGAGGTTCATTATTATGGAATGATGGGGGGGGGGCACAGGTGCAGGAATTCTGCCGATCTATGATGGGGGTGCAGGACTGTACGAGGTTCATTATTATGGAATGATGGGGGGGCACAGGTGCAGGAATGATGGGGGGGGCACAGGTGCAGGAATGATGGGGGTGCAGGACTGTACGAGGTTCATTATTATGGAATGATGGGGGGGGCACAGGTGCAGGAATGATGGGGGGTGCAGGACTGTACGAGGTTCATTATTATGGAATGATGGGGGGAGGGGGGGGCACAGGTGCCGGAATGATGGGGGGGGTGCAGGACTGTACGAGGTTCATTATTATGGAATGATGGGGGGGGCACAGGTGCAGGAATGATGGGGGGTGCAGGACTGTACGAGGTTCATTATTATGGAATGATGGGGGGGGGCACAGGTGCAGGGAATGATGGGGTGCAGGACTGTACGAGGTTCATTATTATGGAATGATGGGGGGAGGGGGGGCACAGGTGCAGGAATGATGGGGGGGGGGGCACAGGTGCAGGAATGATGGGGGGGAGGGGAGGGTGAGGAGGGGGGGGCAGATGTTTGCTCTCGTGTATCAGTGAAGATCGCTGCTCCTTCCTTTGCATTCCTCTCAGGATTTAATGATTTCATCTGCATCCAAATAACCTACGTGGGAGACACACATACGGCACGCGTTGGATTTCTACAACCCCAATACACTTCCTAATATCAATCCACATGCCTTCCAGAAGATTTTACCCCCCCCCCTTCAGGACCAGGACATGTTTTGTGATACGGCACTGCGTTACTTTAGCTGACAATTGCGCGGTCATGCGACGCTGTACACAAATAAAAATTACGTCCTTTTTTTCCCCACAAAAAAAAACAGCAGAGCTGGCGGTTACTACTCAGTGAGGGATCAGCAGAGCTGGGGGTTACTACTGAGCGAAGGATCAGCAGAGCTGGGGGGTTACTACTGAGCCGCAGATGAGCAGAGCTGGGGGGTTACTACTGAGTGGAGGATCAGCAGAGCTGGGGGTTACTACTGAGTGGAGGATCAGCAGAGCTGGGGGTTACTACTGAGTGGGGGATCAGCAAAACTTGGGGTTATTCCTGAGCAGGGAATTGGCAGAGCTGGGGGTTACTACTGAGTGGGAGATCAGCAGAGGTGGGAGTTACTACTGAGTGAGGGCTCAGCAGAGCTGGGGGTCACTACTGAGTGGGGGATCAGCAAAACTTGGGGTTATTCCTGAGCAGGGAATCGGCAGAGCTGGGGGTTATTACTGAGCGGGAGATCAGCAGAGCTGGGGGTTACTACTGAGTGAAGGATCAGCAGAGCTGGGGGGATACTACTAAGCAGGAGATCAGCAGAGCTGGGGGTTACTACTAAGCGGGTGATCAGCAGAGCTGGGGGTTACTACCGAGCGAGGGATCAGCAGAGCTGGGGGTTACTACTAAGCAGGAGATCAGCAGAGCTGGGGGTTACTACTGAGCGAGGGATCAGCAGGGCTGGGGGTTACTACTAAGCAGGAGATCAGCAGAGCTGAGGGTTACTACTGAGCGAGGGATCAGCAGGGCTGGGGGTTACTACCGAGCGAGGGATCAGCAGGGCTGGGGGTTACTACCGAGCGAGGGATCAGCAGGGCTGGGGGTTACTACTGAGCGAGGGATCAGCAGGGCTGGGGGTTACTACTAAGCAGGAGATCAGCAGAGCTGGGGGTTACTACTAAGCGGGTGATCGGCAGAGCTGGGGGTTACTACCGTGCGAGGGATCAGCAGGGCTGGGGGTTACTATTGAGCGAGGGATCAGCAAAGCTGGGGGGTTATTACTGAGTGAAGGATCAGCAGAGCTGGGGGGTTATTACTGAGTGGGGGATCTGCAGAGCTGGGGGGTTATTACTGAGTGAAGGATCTGCTGAAAGAGGGCACTAATGAGCTGGGGATCTGCTCTGCGCTCCTCTGCTTCCTCTGCACATAAATTCTTCAGGAACACATTATTATTTTTAATGGAGACCTTCCCGCCACGATGCAGCAGTAATTGGTCGAGTTCAGTCTTGTTAGACCCGGCGTCCCGCTGATTGGACTCCTCCCCCCCCCCCGGGTCCAGTGAAAGAACGGCGCCCGTCTCCAGCACAACACTAGTTAGGGATTGTTATAAGTATTACACCCCCACAGAGCGGGGGACCCTTCATTGGGAGGGGGGGGGGAGGGGGGGGGTATTGCTGATTTGTAGCGTGACGCTCATCATCCCCGGGTGTGAAAGTCAAAGGAGATCCTTCGTTATCACTTTCATGTGTTTAACAAAACAAGATATAATGGTCTATATATAATAATAATAATAATAATAATAATAATAATAATAATAGTAATAATAATACAAGATATAATGATAAATAATAATAATAATAATAATAATAATAATAATAATAATAGTAGTAGTAGTAGTAGTAGTAGTAGTAGTAGTAGTAGTAATAATAATACAAGATATAATGAAATATATAATAATAGTAATAATAATAATAATACAAGATATAATGATATATATATAATAATAATAATAATAGTAATAATAATACAAGATATAATGATCTATATATAATAATAATAATAATAATACAAGATATAATGATATATATAATAATAATAATATAATAATAATAGTAATAATAATACAAGATATAATGATATAATAATAATAATAATAATAATAATAATAGTAGTAGTAGTAGTAATAATAATACAAGATATAATGATCTATATATAATAATAATAATAGTAATAATATAATAATAATAATAATAATAATATAGTAGTAGTAGTAGTAGTAGTAGTAGTAGTAATAATAATAATAATAATACAAGATATAATGATATATATATAATAATAATAATAATAGTAATAATATTTAATAATACAAGATATTATTATCTATATATAATAACAATAATAATAACAATACAAGATATAATGATCTATATATATAATAATAATAGTAATAATAGTAATAATAATAATATAATTATCTACTGTATTCAGGGGTGTCCAAACTTTTTTCAAAGAGGGCCAGATTTGATGAAGTGAACACTCACCATTGCTAGGAATGCGCTCACAAGCGCCAAACATGTATCTCCTGTTTACACAGCGGCCTCTCTAATAGAAAGTCCCGCCTTCTTTGATGGACAGAACGGTCGTCCAATGGCAGCGCGGGGACTTCCTATTACAGAGGCCGTCCGTAAACAGGGCGCTCTTCCCGCCTCCTCCCTGTCCCGTTTCAAGGCATAGACATCTTTTGTGGCCCCAGGGCTGGTGTGGAATGTCGTGCCCGCCCCCTCCCTTGGACTACAGGAGAGTCAAGGACACTCTCTACGTTGCAGATAGAGAAAGGAGCTGTGTGTTAGTGGGCGTCCTGACTCTCCCGTAGTCCAAGGGAGGGGGGGCGAGCACGACACTCCAGCACGACACTCCACACCAGGGAGAAAGCCTTGCATTACTGTGTGGAGTTACAGACAGAAGAACAGGAAGTGAGGATTTCTCAGAAGAAATAAGGACATTTAAAAGCAAAATGGAAGGATGAGGTCAGTGAAGGAGGACTGCACTGAGGTAAGTGAAGGAGGACTGCACTGAGGTAAGTGGAGGAGGACTGCACTGAGGTAAGTGGAGGAGGACTGCACTGAGGTAAGTGAAGGAGGACTGCACTGAGGTAGGTGAAGGAGGACTGCACTGAGGTAAGTGAAGGAGGACTGCACTGAGGTAAGTGAAGGAGGACTGCACTGAGGTAAGTGAAGGAGGACTGCACTGAGGTAAGTGGAGGAGGACTGCACTGAGGTAAGTGAAGGAGGACTGCACTGAGGTAAGTGAAGGAGGACTGCACTGAGGTAAGTGAAGGAGGACTGCACTGAGGTAAGTGAAGGAGGACTGCACTGAGGTAAGTGAAGGAGGACTGCACTGAGGTAAGTGAAGGAGGACTGCACTGAGGTAAGTGAAGGAGGACTGCACTGAGGGAAAGTAAGAGATTCAGGGGGAAAAAATTCCTTTACAACCCCTTTAAGTGGTTAAACGTTCCTGGTTTACATACAGAAGTCTATTCCTTTGATGTAAAAGACAAATTGATACAATGTTTACACTTCACATTCCACTGATAGAATGTTGTAAAACTTGGCAGACTGTCCCAGACTTTGACTTTTGAGGCTGAGAGCCGAGAGAGAATTCTCTGCACACCAAAGATCGGGAAACCCTTTGTCAAGATCACAAGGGGAAAAAACAATAACGATTCTTGGCGATCAATCGTACGGCTCTAGGACGAGGCTCTTTATCTTCTCGGATGGTGAAGCTCCCCGTTCCTCCTCCAGTTCCTGGAAATTCTTGGGCTGTCTCCGGCATGAACGGCAGGTTTGAGATCTCCCCAGAGGGGCTCAATGATATTGAGGGCAGGAGACTGAGGTGGCCCCTCCCAGAACCTTCACTTTATTCTGCTGTAGCCAATGACAGGAGGACTTGGCCTTGTGTTTGGGATCCTTGTCATGTTGGGATGTCCGTCCCGTGCATGCGCAGCTTCCTGGCCGATGAATGAAATGTTCCTCCAGTATTATTTGATAACGTTCTGCATTCAACTTGCCAACAATTGTTACCAAATTCCCCTTGCTTTTGTAGCTCACACATTCCCAAAACATCAGCGGCCCACCTCCGTGTTTC
>JAJQKJ010002762.1:10000-205000 GCA_029574335.1 Rana kukunoris
GTCTATAGATATCTATCTATCTATCTAGATGTCTGATAGATCTATCTATCTGAGATCTATCTGTATGTATAATAGATGTCTGATAGAAGTCTGTCTGTCTGATAGAAGTCTCTTCTGTCTGATCTGGAGATCTATCTGTCTGTGATAGATGTCTGATAGATGTCTGTCTGTCTGATAGTCTGATAGAGGTCTGATAGAAGTCTGATAGATGTATATCTGTCTGATGTCTGTCTATAGATGCTGATAGATCTGATCTAGATCTATAGATGTCTGATATCTGATGATGTCTGATAGAGATCTGATAGAGGTCTGATAGAAGTCTGATAGATGCTGATAGAAGTCTGATCTGATCTGAAGTCTGATAGATGTCTATCTGATCTAGAAGTCTGATAGATCTGATAGAGGTCTGATAGATGCCCGATAGATATCTGATCTAGATCTGATCTAGATCTAGAAGTCTGATAGAGGTCTGATCTGATCTGATAGAGGTCTGATAGATGTCTGATATCTATCTATCTGTCTGATAGAAGTCTGATAGAGATCTGATAGAGGTCTGATAGATGTCTGATAGAGGTCTGATAGAGGTCTGATAGAGGTCTGATAGAGGTCTGATAGATGTCTGATAGAGGTCTGATAGAGGTCTGATAGAGGTCTGATAGATGTCTGATAGAAGTCTGATAGATGTCTGATAGAAGTCTGATAGATGTCTGATAGAAGTCTGATAGATGCCCGATAGATGCCTGATAGAAGTCTGATAGATGCCCGATAGATGCCTGATAGAGGTCTGATGGATGTCTGATAGAGATCTGATAGAGGTCTGATAGAGGTCTGATAGATGTCTGATAGATAGTCTGATAGAGGTCTGATAGAGGTCTGATAGATGCCTGATAGAAGTCTGATAGATGCCCGATAGATGCCTGATAGAAGTCCGATAGATGCCTGATAGAAGTCTGATGGATGTCTGATAGAGGTCTGATAGATGCCTGATAGATGCCTGATAGAGGTCTCTTCATGCCGTCATCCTTCATAATTGCATTATGGTTTCCAGGTGGACTGATCCTTTAAACGCTGCAGACCTGAGGGCGGCGGGGAGACAATGGCGCGGTGACGATTAGCCAAGCTGTGTGAAGAGATCGGTGCCGGGGGTCCCTCTATAATCCCCCCGCTATTTCCATATAGATGACTGTATTAATGTTCCCTCGCTTGTGAGCGCAGATAAAACGTGTCGCCGTCCCGCCATTACCATATTCACCCCCACAGGCAGCGCAAGCCACATAGGACTACACAGGCGCTCTGCCATATATATTTAATTCATGGAGAACGGATCACATGATCGCCCCCCTATGTACGCGCCTCCTATGTACACGCCCCCTATGTACACGCCCCCTATGGACACGCCCCCTATGTACACGCCGCGTGGTAAATGCTAAATATTTAAAGTGATAGTAAAGCCCACTTTGTGATTTTTTTACATACAGGTAAGCCTATACGGCTGCAGGTAAAACGAACGTCTCTCTTAAATGGGCGTCGTTTAGGAGATATTCGCACCGGATGCAACCGGTGACGTTAACAACTAGGGATGCCACCTGTCTGGGATTCACCCGGACAGTCCCGGTTTTCAATACTGGGGTAGCGCCAGTCCTCCTATCCCTCTCTCCCCTCCCGTCGGCTTCCAGTGCTTTTAACTATGTTGGTAGAGGGGACACTTTAACTGGGGGGGGGAGGATTATACTGGAGGACAGACTGACCTGGGACAGATTATACTGGGGGAAAGACTGACCTGGGGGGGATGTACTGGATCACAGACTGACGTGGGGGGGGGGATTTTACTGGAGTACGGACTGACCTGGGGGGGGGGGTTGTACTGGAGTACAGACTGACCTGGGGGGGGGGGGGATTTTCCTGGAGTACAGACTGACCTGGGGGGGGGTGTACTGGAGTACAGACTGACCTGGGGGGGGGGATTTTACTGGAGTACAGACTGACCTGGGGGGGGGGGATTTTACTGGAGTACAGACTGACCTGGGGGGCGTGTACTGGAGTACAGACTGACCTGGGGGGGGGGGATGACCTGGGGGGGTGTACCTGGGGTACAGACTTACAGACTGGGGGGGGATTTTCCTGGGGGGGGGTGTAGTACAGACTGGAGTACAGACTGACCTGGGGGGGGGGATTTTACTGGAGTACAGACTGACTGGGGGGGGGGGATTTTACTGGAGTACAGACTGACCTGGGGGGCGTGTACTGGAGTACAGACTGACCTGGGGGGATTTTACTGGAGTACAGACTGACCTGGGTGGGGTGTACTGGGGTACAGACTTACCTGGGGGGGGATTTTCCTGGAGTACAGACTGACCTTGGGGGGATTTTACTGGAGTACAGACTGACCTGGGGGGGTGTACTGGGGTACAGACTGACTGGGGGGGGGGGTAACTGGAGTACAGACTGACCTGGGTGGGGGTGTACTGGAGTACAGACTGACCTGGGGGGCGTGTATTACAGACTTACTGGGGGGATTTTACTGGAGTACAGACTGACCTGGGGGGGTGTACTGGGGTACAGACTTACCTGGGGGGGGATTTTCCTGGAGTACAGACTGACCTGGGGGGGGGATTTTACTGGAGTACAGACTGACCTGGGGGGTGTACTGGGGTACAGACTGACCTGGGGGGGGGGGGGTTACTGGAGTACAGACTGACCTGGGTGGGGGTGTACTGGAGTACAGACTGACCTGGGGGGGGGATTTTACTGAAATACAGACTGACCTGGGGGGGGATTTTACTGGAGTACAGACTGACCTGGGGGGGGGGGGTTTACTGAAATACAGACTGACCTGGGGGGGGGGATTTTACTGGAGTACAGGCTGACCTGGGGGGGGGGGGATTTTACTGAAATACAGACTGACCTGGGGGGGGAATTTTACTGGAGTACAGACTGACCTGGGGGGGGGGGGGGTTTACTGAAATACAGACTGACCTGGGGGGGGATTTTACTGGAGTACAGACTGACCTGGGGGGGGGGGATTTTACTGAAATACAGACTGACCTGGGGGGGGAATTTTACTGGAGTACAGACTGACCTGGGGGGGGGGGGGTTTACTGAAATACAGACTGACCTGGGGGGGGATTTTACTGGAGTACAGACTGACCTGGGGGGGGGGATTTTACTGAAATACAGACTGACCTGGGGAGGGGGATTTTACTGAAATACAGACTGACCTGGGGGGGAGGGGGTGTACTGGAGTACAAACTGACCTTGGGGGGGGGGGGGGTTTACTGAAATACAGACTGACCTGGAAGGGATCTACTGTTAATGGAGAGATCTAATGATGTTGGCTGCTGGGGATCTGCAGTTTATCGGGAATTTCAAGTTTCCTATCCCTAACCAGGTAGGCTCCTCCCACAACTTTGCTCTCTGTATATCTCCTTGTGCAGGGTGACTGGTCTTGTCTCCGCCCCCCCTCCTGTAATTTTCTGCAGGCAGCCTGCAGTGGGTGGAGCCTGGTAAGCCCCTCCCACTGCCATGTTCTCTCTGTCTCTCCTTGTGCAGGGTGACGTCTTGTCTCCGCCCCTTCCTGTAGTTTTCTGCAGGCAGCCTGTAGCAGGGGCGAGCTTGGTAGGCCCCTCCCACTGCCCTGTTCTCTCTCTCTCCTTGTGCAGGGTGACTGGTCCTGTCTCCGCCCCCTTCCGTAATTTTCTGCAGACAGCCTGTAGTGGGTGGAGCCTGGTAAGCCCCTCCCACTGCCCTGTTCTCTCTTTCCTTGTGCAGTGTGACGTCTTGTCTCCGCCCCCTCCTGTAGTTTTCTGCAGGCAGCCTGTAGCAGGGGCGAGCTTGGTAGGCCCCTCCCACTGCCCTGTTCTCTCTCTCTCCTTGTGCAGGGTGACTGGTCCTGTCTCCGCCCCCCCTGTAGTTTTCTGCAGGCAGCCTGTAGCAGGGGCGAGCTTGGTAGGCCCCTCCCACTGCCCTGTTCTCTCTCTCTCCTTGTGCAGGGTGACGTCTTGTCTCCACCCCTTCCTGTAGTTTTCTGCAGGCAGCCTGTAGCAGGGGCGAGCTTGGTAGGCCCCTCCCACTGCCCTGTTCTCTCTCTCTCCTTGTGCAGGGTGACTGGTCCTGTCTCCGCCCCCTCCCGTAATTTTCTGCAGGCAGCCTGTAGTGGGTGGAGCCTGGTAAGCCCCTCCCACTGCCCTGTTCTCTCTCTCTCCTTGTGCAGGGTGACTGGTCCTGTCTCCTCCCCCCCTGTAGTTTTCTGCAGGCAGCCTGTGGTGGGTGGAGCTTGGTAGGCCCCTCCCACGGCTCTGCTCTCTGCTCAGCCTATGGACAGCGCAGTGATGATATACAGAGATATATACACATATATACTAGAATTAAATTTATTTAAAATATGTTTATATCTCCCTCCGATTTAATTCTATGAATGGTAATATAGTTGAGGAGGAAGATGCAAAGTATCTATATATTGTCTGTACTATCATTGTATTTTGAATGTTCCTTTTGTTTCTATCTCTGTATACCTACCTTGTATAAAATAATAATAAATAGAGAATAAAAAAAAAAAGAAAGTTTTTGTACCCGGAGTTCAGCTTTAAATTTGGCTCCTTGAATTGCGCGCATCAAAAAAAAAATAATACATTGTTGCGAAAGTCTGGAAGTCGCCGCCGTCTCGCGCTGCATGCTGAGAAATGAAAAGGTTTATTGATGTATCGATGAGTCGCATATATTTGTATCTTTTATATCTTCTCGGAGTTCGGCTGTAATTGTCGCTCCATGCGTTTCTAAGCCCTGAAAGGTCGCTCGCCGGTGACCGCAGTTCTGGCCGTTTGCTGGAATCAATCATCATCCATATGTACGATTATTACATTGATTATTATCGGTATCGATCGGCTTCTGTTCAGCCCGTTTACTGCAGTGAGAAAAGAAACAGCCCCACGTCGCCCCCTTGTGGCCACCGACCCGCATTCAGCCATACACCATGGGGGCCAGTCATAGAAAATTCCCCACATTGCCCGCAGCGGCCAATTAAATCGCACCTGCAAATTTCAGGCGCTTCATAAATTTGTACGTGGGAATTAAAACACAGAGGTGTCAGTGAATGTCCTGTACACAGCTAAGCCATTGTTTTCAATGGGTGAGTTCACATGAATGCCCCCCAATCGGGGGGAGGGGGGGGTCCTGTAGAAGGCAGGAGAGCGTCTGGGATCAGTAATTTTCAAGTCTTGCCACAGATTCTCAATGGGATTTAGGTCTGGACTGTGACTGGGCCATTCTAACACATGAATAGGCTTTGATCTAAACCATTCAATTGTAGTTTTGGCTGTACTTTAGGGTCGTTGTCCTGCTGGAAGGTGAAAGACCCCCCCCGCCCCCCCCCCCCCCGTCTCAAGTCTTTTGCAGGTTTTCTGTATTTGTCTCCATTCATCTTCCCATCAACTCTGACCAGCTTCCCTGTCCCAGCTGAAGGATCTCGTATCAGTGGGAGGGATAGTGCCCCAAGGGCCGCATAAAGGCAAGCAAAGGGCCGCATCCAGCCCTCGGGCCGCAAGTTTAGAGACCCTGGTCTATCACATAAAATCTTCCGACTATACTGCCCCCCGTTATACTTACCTGACCCCTCAAAAGTCCCGCGCTCGGCCCCGACATCCTCTTCGCTGCGCCGCCATTGGCTGGCGCTGCTGTCAATCACATCCAATGACGTGGCGTGCCAAGGGGAGGGGCCAAGTGATACAGTAAACGGCTATGGCCACTCGCTGTATCGTCGGAGCGCGCCCACAAAGACTCAACACAATGTGAGGGAGCTCGCATGAATGTGTGGAGCTCTTGCTGGGGAGGACCAGAGACAGCCGCCAAAGGATCCCAGAAGAGGAGGACCGGGACCACTCTGTGCAAAACTAGCTGCACAGTGGATGTAAGTATAACGCAAACCCAGTACTGTATCAAGGATGCAAGCATAGGTGTGCGCCCCAAAGCTCAAACACACATACTTTTTATGTCTTTGCCCAGGACAAGGATGGCAAATTCTTCATTATGGAGAGAAGGAGAAGAGAGAGCACAGCCCGCTCCTCCTCCCGGCTCTCTCCTCCTCTCTTTGCCGCACATGTCTTTTTGATATAACGCCTCCTTGCCACTTGTCAAATGTCTTCTGAAAAGTGATCCACCGCATGTAAACCCTTACTAAGGGAGATTTATTGCCTTTGGGTCATCATGGCCAGGGCACTGAAATTAAACCCGTCCAATGAAAAACTAACAACATTTTCAACTTCCAGCCCAGTAGAGGGTGATAGTGAGAACCTACAGCCATAAGAGTCCAACCTGTTGGAAACGTCTTCCTTGTTGCGACAGGCTCACCTGGGACAGAGGCTTTTGGAGGGGACTGAATGCTCGCCTCTTGCCTTGCGATCATGGGCCCTGGCATTTGGGGGAAAGGTGCTCTTTGTGAGCGGTATGCCTGGGGACCCTGTATATGCCATATTAGAGTGACCGATTCATACTGTTGGGACATACAGTGTAAGGAGATGCTAATGCCATCACCTTCAGCCATCTGTCTGTTCTCTGTGCTAATTGGCCCCGCTATTGTGTGGAGATGTCCTTTTACACTTATGATAATGTGTATTGTATAGCAGGTGAGCAAGGAGACGTGACGTCTACCCTGAAAGGTCATATTTTTGAGTCGCCTAATCTGGGTAAATGATTAGTTAATTAGCTCATGTTAATTTATGTTCTGGTTACCTCCTCTAACTGTATATAAGGTTGTATTCTTGGTTCTATTAAACACTCCATGTTCAGCACACAGACAAGTCTCGTCTCGTTGTGTGTTGAGGGCAGCTGGAATATCTGATATCTATATCCAGACTGATAGGAAGCGGTATATGACGGAAGCACTCAAGTGGAGTGTGGGAGGTTCCGTTACACTTGTTTTTTGCTGATACAACTAAAGGATAAAAACTTCCATAGACGGGCTGTCCTCAGCATTAGATGAGGATTGTGGAGAATACTTGTCCACTAATTGAAGGCTGGTCATTCTCAGGAAGCTTCCTACTATCTATGGCCGCCCTATTCTTCCGATCCAATGGTGCTGTAGAAGACTGCAGATGATTGTAGTCATAGTCAGGTGTATTTCCAGCATTACTCGCAAAGTTTGAACCTTTCTCAGCAAGCACTTCAGGATCTCAACTCATTGTCTACGGCCTGTGTACATTGGCTTTCCCAGTCGCTGGTGAGAAGGACGTCAACTGCAGGTCTTGTGCCCCCAGCAGGTAATGCCGGCCCACCCAAGGCCTGGACTCTAAAGGACAGTTGGACTTCACCAGAGCTTTTGGTGATAGAGATGGGCCAGAAACCTTGGAGGTTCCACATTTCTTTGCTGCCATCTGTCACTAGGTTACGGTCCTCAAGACTGACCCACCAAGGACAAAATAGTTATGTATGGAGACTAGACATGAAATGCTAGGCAGAAAAGTAGTCAGCTCGAGTTAAAGGGCGTGGGCAGGCGGCACGTGAGACAGTAGTCGGGGTCTGGCCAGAGGTCAAGGAATTCTGGAAGTCCTGGCAAAGCTTCTACTATTATCATTGGAACTCCAGGTCGGAATTCTGGAAGTCCTCATAGGGATTCTAAGAGTAGAAGTTCTGGAAGTCATAGCCAGGCTTCTGCAAGTACCATTGGAAGTCCTGGCAGAAATTCTGGAAGTCCTCGTAGGGATTCTGAGAGTAGGAGTTCTAGAAGTCATGGCAAGGCTTCTGCAAGTACCATTGGAAGTCCTGGTAGGAGTTCTAGTCCTTGCAGGGATTTTAAAAGTAAGAGTTCTGGAAGTCGAATTAAGGCTTCTGCAAGTACCATTGGAAGTCCTGGCAAAGGTTCTACTAATATCATTGGAAGTCCAGGCAGAGATTCTGCAATTCCCTGGAGGGATTCTAAGAGTAGAAGTTCTGGAAGTCGTATTAAGGTTTCTGCACGCACCATTGGAAGTCCTCGCAGGGATACTGGGAGTAGGAATTCTAGAAGTCATGGTAAAGCTTCTGCAAGTACCATTGGAAGTCCTGCTAGGAGTTCTACTCCTCGCAGGGATTCTGAGAGTAGGAGTTCTGGAAGTCGAATTAAGGCTTCTGCAAGTACCATTGGAAGTCCTGGCAAAGCTTCTACTATTATCATTGGAAGTCCAGGCAGAGATTCTGCAATTCCCTGGAGGGATTCTAAGAGTAGAAGTTCTGGAAGTCATGGCAAGGCTTCTGCAAGTACCATTAGAAGTCCTGGCAGGAAATCTGGAAGTCTATGTAGGGATTCTGAGAGTAGGAGTTCTGGAAGTCGAATTAAGGCTTCTGCAAGTACCATTGGAAGTCCTGGCAAAGCTTCTACTATTATCATTGGCAATCCAGGCAGAGATTCTGCAAGTCCCTGGAGGGATTCTAAGAGTAGAAGTTCTAGAAGTCATGGCAAGGCTTCTGCAAGCACCATTGGAAGTCCTGGTAGGAAATCTGGAAGTCCTGGTAGGGATACTAAGAGTAGGAGTTCTAGGCGACCCAGCGAGGATTCTGCAAGTACCGTAACAAAGTCAAATATCTTTGTGAAGAACCTCGGATGGGACTCAGAAGCTTGATATGCCGACACAATTCCCTTACAAGATCGACTTTTTTTCAGAAGCTGCCGTTCCTCTTTGATTTCCCCTCCATCTTCTAAATATAAAAACATCACCTGTATAAAATCGGCTTCATGAAAGAAGATCAGTGGCCTCTCTCTCTCTTCTGCACCCTGGAGATCAGATCTGAGAGGAGAGGAGAGAGAATGTAGAGATCATTAAGAAGTCAGAAGGAATTCCACTTTTCAAAGCATCCGTTCCGCATTGTATAATATGTACATCATTGGTGACACGAGGAAGTGACACGAGGAGGTGACAGGGGGAGGTGACACGAGGAGGTGACACGAGGAGGTGACAGGGGGAGGTGACACGAGGAGGTGACAAGAGGAGGTGACACGAGGAAGTGACACGAGGAGGTGACAGGGGGAGGTGACACGAGGAGGTGACACGAGGAGGTGACACGAGAAGGTGACAGGGGGAGGTGACACAA
The DNA here is from genome assembly GCA_029574335.1 of Rana kukunoris. Classification (NCBI taxonomy): domain Eukaryota; kingdom Metazoa; phylum Chordata; class Amphibia; order Anura; family Ranidae; genus Rana; species Rana kukunoris. The sequence continues at coordinate 19,058 of JAJQKJ010002762.1, forward strand.
GGAGGTGACACGAGGAGGTGACAGGGGGAGGTGACACAAGGAGGTGACACGAGGAGGTGACAGGGGGAGGTGACAGGGGGAGGTGACATGGGGAGGTGACAGGGGGTGAGGGGGAGGTGACACGAGGAGGTGACACGAGGGGAGGTGACAGGGGAGGTGACACGAGGAGGTGACAGGGGGAGGACAGGGGGAGGTGACAGGGGAGGTGACACGAGGAGGTGACACGAGGAGGTGACACGAGGAAGTGACAGGGGGAGGTGACAGGGGGAGGTGACATGGGGAGGTGACACGGGGAGGTGACACGAGGAGGTGACACGAGGAAGTGACACGAGGAGGTGACACGGGGAGGTGACACGAGGAGGTGACACGAGGAGGTGACACGAGGAGGTGACACGAGGAGGTGACACGGGGAGGTGACAGGAGGAGGTAAGGAGGAGACGGGTGTCATAAAAAGAGACACCAGGCTGAGATGGGGATGAAAGATGAAGGAATGACTGGAGGAGCCTCTGATCTCCTCCAAATAGATGCTCTGAGGAGGGACTTTGATTTTTTTTTTTTTTAAGAATGTAAAATAAAAAAGACAAAAGGCCCCATCTGTAAAGTGGAGCTGAACTAAACCTGGGTGACAATTCCTTTGCTCTTTGCACTGAGTATTATGAACAATTACCCGGCTTTTCTCCGCCATAAAATACTTTCTTCACCTTCCTGTAGTCAAGGCGTCTCCAAACTACATCCTGCGGGCCAAATCCAGCCCACTGCCAGATTACATCAGGCCTATCAGGCTCAGCGACATCTCAAATAGGTCGGCCATAGGCCTTCAGGTCAGCCTACGATCTGTTTCCTTCCAGTTAGCATGCTTCTTTCCCATAAATTACCATCTTCATCTTTTATTCTAGGCATCCCCAAACTAGGGCACATGTGCCAAATGTGATCCACTGCAAGATTTTAGGGTTTAGTGTCAGTGATCTCTCCCACTGGTCATGTCAGCCTACAATCTCCGCTTCTCACCAATGTTCACAACCCCCGCGCCCCTCTCTGGTCTCCAGGGTGGGTTCCTGGGCTGCACTGTAATGCATCGTTGTTGGTTGCTAGGACTGCTGGCATCATAACAACCAATCACATGCTAGCCTGGGCATTCACAGGCAGGGCCGCCATCAGGGGGGTACAGGCAGTACACCTATAAGGGGCCCGGATGGCAACCCCCTTTTTTTTGTAAGGGGTCCAGAGGTCCCCAAGGCCCCCGGATGGCAACCCCCCTTTTTTTTATTCATGTTTTATAAAAAAAAAAGTTTTTTATATACGGTATATATATATATATATATATATATATATATATATAATTTTTTTATTTATTTTTTATTAAAGGACCCAAAGGTCCCCGGATGACAACCCCCTTTTGTATATAAAAAAAATAAAACAAATTATTTCTTTATATTTTTTTTCTCTTTTTTTTATATATAAATGTCTATTTTTTTATATATATTTTTATATATATTTTTTTTACTAAAGGGTTCAGAGGTCCTCAGGGCCCCCTGGATGGCAACCCCCCTTTTTTTTATAAAAAATAAATAAATAAAAATGTTATATATATATTTTTTTATACATATATACATATATATATATATATATATATATATATATATATATATGTATTTTTTTTATTAATGGGCCCAGAGGTCCCCAGGGCCCTGGATAGCTACCCCCCTTTTTTATAATCATTTATATATATTTTTCCTTTTTTTGTAAAGCCCCCCTGCTTCTTAATTAGCGGCGGCACCCCCCCGCTTCTCAATTCGCAGCAGCATTTAAGTTTTAGTCCCATTTTAGTCTCCTGCAATTGTTTTAGTCATATTTAGTCGTCTAAAATCTAATTATGGGGGCCCTTTTTCAGGCACTTCTTTCTACAAGGTGACAACTTTCTTTCTCCCAGTTGTGCTCCTGTGTTGTTACCATGCCTTTGGCCAATCATGGCTCTCTCAGCAGATCACGCCGTGATTGGCCAAAACATGCAGGTTCGGTGCATTCTTTGGCCAATCAGCATCCGTCAATACACTACAGCCTCGCAGTGCATTATGGGGCGCTCCGCTGAGCTCAAATTTGCCTCGAATGCCCCATATGTTCAGTTCGTTTGCGGACAAAAGAAACACCCGATCCGAACATCGGGACCATCCCTATCGATCAGTGCTTAAAAATATGCACGGTCACTGTACTAATGACAGTGGCTGGGATAGGTCCCAGGCTACCCACGTCCCAGTACTCCCACTTTTAATTTTTTCAATGATAACAAGAAAAGCAGTAAAATAGATCCCCTACAGCCAAAAACAATAGACCCCCCAGCAACAATAGTTCCTTGACAACAATAGACCACCCTCAACAAAATAAACACCCCCTGACAACAATAGACCCCCCAGCAGCAACAAAAGATCTCCCCACAGACAGTATCGATAGACCATCCAGCAGCCAGCTCCAATAAAATTCTCCCTCAACGGTAGATCCCTCCAGGCAACAACTGACTCTCCCAGGAACATAAGATCCACCCCAGCAACAATACATGCCCCGTCAGCAAAAATATACCTCCTGAGCAACAATAGATCCTCCCCTTGCAAAAATACATCCATTCCAGCAACACTATATCCCCCGGCAGCAAGAGACACTGTAGCACAACCCAGCACCCCTTGACATCACATACATTCGGTGCTAGAGGTGCCGGAACTGCGTTCCCCCGCGTTCCCGCTGAAAAAAAGCCCTGTGTATATATATATAGGTGATCCAGCGCACAGTAAGACTGCAAAAGGAAGGTCGCGGTCAGCAAGTGGTTAAACACCACCAAAAGAGAACTCTATCTTCAAATATATATAAAATTATTTTGGGTCCAGTGTTATATGACAAAGTAATTGTCAGTCAAATGATCACGACGCTGAAAATAGAGCCTGCTGATGAAGGGGGAGGGGGGGGGTGAAACATGTCAGTACTGTTATGTTTATTACTATGAACTTAATAGAAATCTTTTGGGAAACGCGTCGGCACTGAGATGGTTAAACTCATGCAAATCCTTCGTTTTCCGAGATGAAACAGAACCCGAGGCGCGTTGTAACGGAACTCTGAAAGAAACATTGTAGCCAAGGTGACAGTTATTTTCTGCACTCTGGAAAATTGCTACAACCACAAGTTTGATCTTTGAAGCCTTTTTTTTTTCCCCCCACAGAAATGCTGTAAGAAAAATAAAATCCGGCGCCAGGAAGAACCTTTCTGGTTTTTGAAGGGCGTTAATCTAGATGGCGGCTCGTTTTAGGTGACAAAGGACATGCAGTCTTCATCATTCAAGAAGATCGAATCCAAATCCCTCACATAAGATATAACCGGCAAATAAATTCTTTATAAATCTGCAGCTTTCATTAAAATAATCCCCGGTGATCCCGCCATGAAGACTCTTATTCAGGTGACAACGCTTTGTCTCCCAGTTGGGCTCCTGTGTTGTCACCCTGATGGAGGTCAGGAACCTTAGTGGTCACCATTTCTTTGTGGCAACCTGGCACCAGGGGACAGCCTTCAAGATTTTCCCACCAAAAAAGGTGTCTGAAATGGAAAGGCTGTGGCAAGTCAGGGGTCAGGTCAAGCAAAGGTCTTGGCAGGCAGCAGAAAATAAACTAAGCAAGTCTAGGCAAACAATGAGGTAACGTAATTAGATCCAGGCAGGAGTCAAGACAGGTGGCAGGTTAGTCAGGTCCAGGCAGGGGTCGAGGAAGGCAACCGGTGAGAGAGAGGTCAGGACCAGGCAGGGGTTAAGGCATTTAGCAAATGAGAAAGTAGTCAGGTCCAAGCAGGGGTCAAGGCAGGCAGCAGATGAGAGAGTAGTAAGGTCCAGGCAGAAGTCAATCAGATCTAGACATCTCCAGTCAGGCAGCAGATAAGAATGTAGTCAGGTCCAGGCAGGAATCAAGACAGGTGGCAGGTTAGTCAAGGCAGGGGTCGAGGAAGGAAATCGGTGAGAGTGAGGTGATGTCCAGGCAGGGGTTAGGGCAGTTCGCAAATGAGACAGAGGCGATTCGTATGTGTTGCGCTATATAAGTTTCTCACTCACTCATTCAGACAGTAGTCAGGTACAGGCCAGGGTTCAAGGCAGGCAGCAGGTGAGAGAGTTGTAAGGTCCAGACAGGTGTCAAGTCAGGCAGCAGGTCAGAGAGTAGTCAGGTACAGGCAAAAGGTGAGGGTGTAGTCAGGTCCAGGCAGAAGTCAAGGCAACCAGCAGGTGAGAGAGTAGTCAGATCCAGTCAAGGGTCAAGGCAGGCAGCAGGTGAGAGATTAGTCATGTACAGGCAAGGGTCAAGGCAGGCAGCAGGTGAGAGAGTAGGAGAGTAGTCAGCTCCAGTCAGGCAGCAGATGAGAGAGAGGTCAGGTCCAGGCAGGGATCAAGGCAGGCAGCAGGTCAGAGAGTAGTCGGGTACAGGCAGGCAAAAGCTGAGGGTGTAGTCAGGTCCAGGCAGAAGTCAAGGCAACCAGCAGGTGAGAGAGTAGTCAGATCCAGTCAAGGGTCAAGGCAGGCAGCAGGTGAGATAGTAGGAGAGTAGTGAGCTCCAGTCAGGCAGCAGATGAGAGAGTAGTCAGGTCCAGACAGGGATCAAGGCAGGCAGCAGATCAGAGAGTAGTCAGGTACAGGCAGGCAAAAGGTGAGGGTGTAGTCAGGTCCAGGCAGAAGTCAAGGCAACCAGCAGGTGAGAGAGTAGTCAGATCCAGTCAAGGGTCAAGGCAGACAGCAGATGAGAGAGTAGTCAGATGCAGGCAAGGGTCAAGGCAGGCAGCAGGTGAGAGAGTAGGAGAGTAGTGAGCTCCAGTCAGGCAGCAGATGAGAGAGTAGTCAGGTCCAGACAGGGATCAAGGCAGGCAGCAGGTCAAAGAGTAGTCAGGTACAGGCAGGCAAAAGGTGAGGGTGTAGTCAGGTCCAGGCAGAAGTCAAGGCAACCAGCAGGTGAGAGAGTAGTCAGATCCAGTGAAGAGTCAAGGCAGGCAGCAGGTGAGAGAGTATTCATGTCCAGGCAAGGGTCAAGACAGGCAGAGTAGGAGGGAAAGTAATCATGCCGAGGAAGAAGTCAAGGCAACCAGCAGGTGAGAGAGTAGTCAGATCCAGTCAAGGGTCAAGGCAGGCAGCAGGTGAGAGAGTATTCATGTCCAGGCAAGGGTCAAGACAGGCAGAGTAGGAGGGAAAGTAATCATGCCGAGGAAGAAGTCAAGGCAACCAGCAGGTGAGAGAGTAGTCAGATCCAGTGAAGAGTCAAGGCAGGCAGCAGGTGAGAGAGTATTCATGTCCAGGCAAGGGTCAAGACAGGCAGAGTAGGAGGGAAAGTAATCATGCCGAGGAAGAAGTCAAGGCAACCAGCAGGCGAGAGAGTAGTCAGATCCAGTCAAGGGTCAAGGCAGGCAGCAGGTGAGAGAGTAGGCATGTCCAGGCAAAAGACAAGGCAGGTGAGAGAGTAGTCAGGTCCAGGCAGGAGTCAAAGCATTCAGCAGGTGAGAGAATGAGTAAGATCCAGGCAGGTGTCAAGTCAGGCAATAGGTCAGAGAGTAGTCAGGTCCAGACAGGGGTCAAGGCAGGCAGAAGGTTAGAGAGCAGTCAGGTCCAAGCAGGTGAAAGGTGAGAGAGTGGTCAGCAGGGCCGTCTTTAATATGGTTTGGGCCCTGGGCAAACATTTTTTTTGGGCCCCCCTTCCAGCTTATTTTGGGCCTGGCTGGTTCACATGCATGTGTTTTGGTGGCCCTCATTTGTGCAGCACAGCATTGATTTGAATGGGCCGCCATGCCTTTGTTTCCTGCAGAAAAAAGGTTCATTCAGCATTTTAAAAATCAGCTACCTTGAAATCCATTCTACTTTTGCACCATGCTACTTACCTGCAGTTCTTGCACCATGCTACTTACCTGCAGTTCTTGCACACACAAACGCACGGTGTTTTTAAAAGCGTGACCTAAACGTCTAAAAATGCAGCAAGTGTAACAGTGCGGGAACTGCAGATAAGTCACAGCAGACAGCAGAATGGACAGACAGTGCTGTATTTCAGTGCTTGATGGGCATAGGTGTGCGGTGTGCGCAGCCTATTACATGAGGCATGTGATTTTCTTTGCAGGAAATGCAGGCATGGCGGCCCATTCAAATGTGGGCCACCAAAACACATACATGTGAACCAGTCAGGCCCAAAATAAGCCCATCAAGCAGTTAAATACAGACAGTAATGCCATGTGCTCTGAGGCCTCACTCAGCCTGGACTGCAGGGCTGCTCTGTGATTTAAAGAGTTCCTGTATTTTACACATGGCATGGCCTGGGGTCCCATGGTGCTAAAGCAGAATGGACAGACGGTGCTGTGACCCCCCATGCCATGCCATGTGTAAAATACAGGAACTTTTTAAAACACTGACCAGACCTGCAGTGAATCATCAAATATTATAAAGACTTTGGGCACACTCTACAGAAAACTTCCAATTACAATATAGCAAACAGTGACATACATTGAGGAGCAGGACATGAAGAAGTCAGCCTCGGGAAGAGCAAACTGGGGATGTTATAAAATCACATTCTAATTCACTTTTATATACAAGCAGCACCCAGTGGCAGGAAGGGAGACGTGCACGTCTAAAGGGAAGCCAGGGGTGCTGTACATTTTAAAACGCTGGGAAGGGAAGCAGTACTGTCACCTGGCTGCGTGCCGCTGATGATTTTCAGCCTGATTTGTGGGCAGCACAGGGGCTTAACGGGCGGCAGGGCCACCATCAGGAATCATGGGGCTCCTTACACAGCTTCAGGCATGGGCCCCCTGGAGCAGAGAACGGGGGGGTGCTGCCCCCTTAAATTGAGAAGCGGGGGGGGCGGGGCTGCCGAGAATTTAGAAGCGGGAGGCCCTTTACAAAAAAAAGATTTAATAAAGAAAAATATATATAAAAAAAGGGGTGTAGCCATCCGGGGCCCTGGGGACCTCTGGGCCCTTTAATATTTTTTTTTAATAAAAATAAATTACAAAAAAAGGGGGGTTGCCATCCGGGACCTCTGGACCCTTTAATAAAAAATAAAATAAAATAAATATATTAAAAATAAACATTTATAAAAAAAAAAGTGGGGTTGCCATCCAGGGGACCTCTGAGCCGCCATTTAATTATATATATATACAGGGAGTGCAGAATTATTAGGCAAATTAGTATTTTGACCACATCATCCTCTTTATGCATGTTGTCTTACTCCAAGCTGTATAGGCTCGAAAGCCTACTACCAATTAACCGCTTGCCGACCAGCCGCCACAGTAATACGGCGGCAGGTCGGCACGGGTGCGCGAGAGCCCGTAGCTCTACGTCGCGCCTTTCGCGGCCACTAGGGGGCGCCGTGCGCGCCGCCGGCGGCCCGCGCGCGCGCCCCCCGCTCGCCCCCGAGTCCCGTGCGTGTGCCCGGCGGGCGCGATAGCCGCCGGGCCCACGCGATCGCTCGTTACAGAGCGGGGAACGGGAGCTGTGTGTGAAAACACACAGCGCTCGTTCCTGTCAGCGGGGGAAACGCTGATTTTCTGTTCATACAATGTATGAACAGAAGATCAGTGATTTCCCCTAGTGAGGCCACACCCCCCCCATACAGTTAGAACACACTAGGAACACACTTAACCCCTTCCCTGCCCCCTAGTGTTAACCCCTTCACTGCCAATGGCATTTTTATAGTAATCCAATGCATTTTTATAGCATTGATCGCTAAAAAAATGCCAATGGTTCCAAAAATGTGTCAAAAGTGTCCGAAGTGCCCGCCATAATATCGCAGTACCGAAAAAAAACGCTGATCGCCGCCATTACTAGTAAAAAAAAAATAATAATAAAAATGCCAAAAAAACTACCCCCTATTTTGTAAACGCTATAACTTTTGCGCAAACCAATCAATAAACGCTAATTGCGATTTTTTTTTACGAAAAATATGTAGAAGAATACGTATCGGCCTAAACTGAGGGAAAAATATTTTTTTTTAATATATTTTTGGGGATATTTATTATAGAAAAATGTAAAAAATATTGCATTTTTTTCAAAATAGTCGCTCTGTTTTTGTTTATAGCGCAAAAAATAAAAACCGCAGAGATGATCAAATACCACCAAAAGAAAGCTCTATTTGTGGGAAAAAAAGGACGCCAATTTTGTTTGGGAGCCACGTCGCACGACCGCGCAATTGTCAGTTAAAGCGACGCAGCGCCGAATCTCAAAAAGTGCTCTGGTCTTTGGACAGCAATATGGTCCGGGGCTGAAGTGGTTAAGCATATTAGGTGATGTGCATCTCTGTAATGAGAAGGGGTGTGGTCTAATGACATCAACACCCTATATCAGGTGTGCATAATTATTAGGCAACTTCCTTTCCTTTGGCAAAATGGGTCAAAAGAAGGACTTGACAGGCTCAGAAAAGTAAAAAATAGTGAGATATCTTGCAGAGGGATGCAGCACTCTTAAAATTGCAAAGCTTCTGAAGCGTGATCATCGAACAATCAAGCGTTTCATTCAAAATAGTCAACAGGGTCGCAAGAAGCGTGTGGAAAAACCAAGGCGCAAAATAACTGCCCATGAACTGAGAAAAGTCAAGCGTGCAGCTGCCAAGATGCCACTTGCCACCAGTTTGGCCATATTTCAGAGCTGCAACATCACTGGAGTGCCCAAAAGCACAAGGTGTGCAATACTCAGAGACATGGCCAAGGTAAGAAAGGCTGAAAGACGACCACCACTGAACAAGACACACAAGCTGAAACGTCAAGACTGGGCCAAGAAATATCTCTAAGGTTTTATGGACTGATGAAATGAGAGTGAGTCTTGATGGGCCAGATGGATGGGCCCGTGGCTGGATTGGTAAAGGGCAGAGAGCTCCAGTCCGACTCAGACGCCAGCAAGGTGGAGGTGGAGTACTGGTTTGGGCTGGTATCATCAAAGATGAGCTTGTGGGGCCTTTTCGGGTTGAGGATGGAATCAAGCTCAACTCCCAGTCCTACTGCCAGTTTCTGGAAGACCCCTTCTTCAAGCAGTGGTACAGGAAGAAGTCTGCATCCTTCAAGAAAAACATGATTTTCATGCAGGACAATGCTCCATCACACGCGTCCAAGTACTCCACAGCGTGGCTGGCAAGAAAGGGTATAAAAGAAAAAAACTAATGACATGGCCTCCTTGTTCACCTGATCTGAACCCCATTGAGAACCTGTGGTCCATCATCAAATGTGAGATTTACAAGGAGGGAAAACAGTACACCTCTCTGAACAGTGTCTGGGAGGCTGTGGTTGATGGTGAACAGATGAAAACACTGACAGAATCCATGGATGGCAGGCTGCATGAGTGTCCTTGCAAAGAAAGGTGGCTATATTGGTCACTGATTTGTTTTTGTTTTGTTTTTGAATGTCAGAAATGTATATTTGTGAATGTTGAGATGTTATATTGGTTTCACTGGTAAAAATAAATAATTGAAATGGATATATATTTGTTTTTTGTTAAGTTGCCTAATAATTATGCACAGTAATAGTCACCTGCACACACAGATATCCCCCTAAAATAGCTAAAACTAAAAACAAACTAAAAACTACTTCCAAAAATATTCAGCTTTGATATTAATGAGTTTTTTGGGTTCATTGAGAAACATGGTTGTTGTTCAATAATAAAAGTAATCCTCAAAAATACAACTTGCCTAATAATTCTGCACTCCCTGTATATATATATATATATATATATATATATATATATATATATATATATATATATATATATATATATTTATTAAATAAAAAGAAAAAAAAGAAATAAAATATAAAAAAAAATTATAAAAAAAAGGGGGGTTGCCATCCTGGGTCCTTTAATAATAATAACATTATTAGTTTTTTTTTTTTATAAAACAAGTTTTTTTATAAAAAAAGGGGGGGGTTGTCATCTAGGGCCCTGGGGAACTACGGGCCCCTGGGGACCTCCAGACCTCTAAAAAAAATTGTCCCTTTAATAAAAAATAAAATAAAAATATATAAAATAAATATATTTTTTTTATTTAAAAATAAATTTTAAAAAAAAAGGGGGGGTAAAAAAAATTGGCCCTTTAAAAAAAATTGGGGGGTTGCCATCCAGGGGACCTCTGAGCCGCCATTTAATTATTATATATATATATATATATATATATATATTTATTAAATGAAAAGAAAAAAAAAAAAGAAAATATAAAAAAAAAATAAATAAAAAAAAGGGGGGTTGCCATCCGGGGTTCTTTAATAATAATAACATTATTAGTTTTTTTTTTTTATAAAACAAGTTTTTTTATAAAAAAAAGGGGGGGGGGGGTTGTCATCTGGGGCCCTGGGGAACTACGGGCCCCTGGGGACCTCCAGACCTCTCTAAAAAAATTGTCCCTTTAATAAAAAATAAAAAAAATATATAAAATAAATATATTTTTTTTATTTAAAAATAAATTTAAAAATAAATAAAAAAGAGGGGTTGTCATCTGGGGCCCCCTAAAAAAAATTGGCCCTTTAATAAAAAATAAACATATATTAAAAAAAATGTCCCTTTAATAAAAAAAAAAAAAAAGTGGGGTTGCCAAATTTAATAATTATATATATATTATATATATATATATATATATATATATATATATAATATATTTTATAAATAAAAAAAGAAAAAAAAAAAGAAAAAAAAAATTATAAAAAAAAGGGGGGTTGCCATCCGGGGTTCTTTAATAATAATAACATTATTAGTTTTTTTTTTTTATAAAACAATTTTTTTTATAAAAAAAAGGGGGGGGGGTTGTCATCTGGGGCCCTGGGGAACTACGGGCCCCTGGGGACCTCCAGACCTCTAACAAAAATTGTCCCTTTAATAAAAAATAAAAATATATAAAATAAATATATTTTTTTTATTTAAAAATAAATTTAAAAATAAATAAAAAAGGGGGGTTGTCATCTGGGGCCCCCTAAAATAAAAATTGGCCCTTTAATAAAAAATAAACATATATTAAAAAAAATGTCCCTTTAATAAAAAAAAAAAAAAAAAAAATTCAAAGGGGGTTGCTTTGGGCCCCCAACAGTGACAGGGCCCTGGGCAGCTGCCCCTGTTTGCCCTATGGTAGAGACGGCCCTGGTGGTCAGGTCCAAGCAGGAGTCAAGGCAGGCAGCAGGTGAGAGAGTAGTCAGGTCTAGGCAGGGGTCAAGGCAGGCAGTAGGTTAGAGAGTAATCAGGTCTAGGCAGGGGTTAAGGCAACCAGCAGGTAAGAGAGTAGTCACCTCCAGTCAGGGGTCAAGTCAGGTGGCAGATGAAAGAGGAGTCAAATCAATATGCGTAGAGACAGGCAGCTAACAGGTAAGTATTATAGTGCTTCAGTTCTGCTGCAGATGGTGATAAAACACCACTAATCACCTAATAGTGTTTTTAAATACCCTCCAAGCCAATGAGCATGCCCAGTATCAGGGACACACGCCACAGCGCACGCACACGCATACACTAACTCACGTGCACAAGTCATTGCCAAGAGGCGATCGAACAGGCACACGCGTGACACGTTTGTTGTTTATGATCGTTCAGCAAGCTAGTTACACCTATTTTTTTAAAGTACCCTTGGATCTTTGTGTTAGGGTTGTTCATGTGCCTGGTCATGTGACCACTTAAACATGGCGCACGTTCCTGAATGAAATGCGTTTTGAGAGGCGCTGTGACTGCAGGACAATGAGACCTGCTTATTTTCTAATAGGAAAGGAAGGTTCTGGACATTAATGAAGATGGTGAGGAGCGCGTTCCGTAATGAAAGGAGACGGCGCAGAGGACAGAAGGAGAGGAGAGCGCCGCGGCTTTCTGCCCAAATCTGCAGGTTTATTTTAAAGTCGCGGGTCTTATCTCGCCGCGTCCCCTTGATCCCGCAATTATTAAACCTTTTTTTTTTTCCCATTATTTGCTCCTCTCTCCTCCATCCCTAAACGGCTCTTTTTATTGCTTTTACAGCCCCTTTTATCCGTAAAAATCCGACGCGTTCCACTCTCATATAGAGACGCAAGACTCCAGTCCGGTCCTATCTGCCGCATATCTGAGTGTCGTAACGCAGAGCGCAATGGTTCTGCCATCGTCCAGTAATTAGCGGTCTTTGGGAAGTAGAGATAAACGCTCTGATTTCCTTTAAAATTTTGTCAAAATGTTGCCACAATTGTCATCATATGGACGGCTTAGGGAAATTTTTTTGGTAGAATTCACATTGGCTGCATTCACACCTGAGCGACATGGCACCCCGTTATTTCTCAATGGCACCCAAAACGTGGGTAGCAGTCAAAAGCCAAGTCGGTAACGGGTACCCAGAGATGTAAGGGTAACATAGGAACAAACGCACTGGAGAGCCGAAGATCAACCGGCAATCGCAGAGAGAAACTGGATCCCTGAAGACACCTAGAGACCCGAAGACACCTAGAGACCCAAAGACACCTAGAGACCTGAAGGCACATAGAGACCTGAAGATACCTAGAGACCCGAAGACACCTAGAGACCTGAAGACACCTAGAGACCCGAAGACACCTAGAGACCTAAAGACACCTAGAGACCCGAAGACACCTAGAGACCTAAAGACACCTAGAGACCTGAAGACACCTAGAGACCCGAAGACACCTAGAGACCCGAAGACACCTAGAGACCTGAAGGCACATAGAGACCTGAAGATACCTAGAGACCCGAAGACACCTAGAGACCTGAAGACACCTAGAGACCCGAAGACACCTAGAGACCCGAAGACACCTAGAGACCTAAAGACACCTAGAGACCCGAAGACACCTAGAGACCTGAAGGAACCTAGAGACCTGAAGACACCTAGACACCCGAAGACACCTAGAGACCCGAAGACACCTAGAGACCCGAAGGCACCTAGAGACCCAAAGACACCTAGAGACCCAAGAGACCCGAAGACACCTAGAGACCTGAAGGCACATAGAGACCTGAAGATACACCTAGAGACCCAAGAGACACCTAGAGACCCACTAGAGACCCGAAGACACCTAGAGACCTAAAGAACCTAGACACCTAGAGACCCGAAGACACCTAGAGACCCGAAGACACCTAGAGACCTAAAGACACCTAGAGACCCGAAGACACCTAGAGACCTAAAGACACCTAGAGACCCGAAGACACCTAGAGACCCGAAGGCACCTAGAGACCTGAAGACACCTAGAGACCCGAAGACACCTAGAGACCCGAAGACACCTAGAGACCTGAAGGAACCTAGAGACCTGAAGACACCTAGAGACCTAAAGACACCTAGAGACCTGAAGTCACCTAGGGACCTGAAAACACCTAGAGACCTAAAGACACCTAGAGACCTGAAGACACCTAGGGACCTGAAAACACCTAGAGACCTGAAGACACCTAGAGACCCGAAGACACCATGGCGCCCAAAACGTGGGTAGCAGTCAAAAGCCAAGTCGGTAACGGGTACCCACAGATGTAAGGGTAACATAGGAACAAATGCACTGGAGAGCCGAAGATCAACCAGCAATCATAGAGAGAAACTGGCTCCCTGGAGACACCTAGAGACCTGAAGACACCTAGAGACCCGAAGACACCTAGAGACCTGAAGACACCTAGAGACCCGAAGACACCTAGAGACCTGAAGACACCTATAGACCCGAAGACACCTAGAGACCCGAAGACACCTAGAGACCCGAAGACACCTAGAGACCTAAAGACACCTAGAGACCCGAAGACACCTAGAGACCCGAAGACACCTAGAGACCCGAAGACACCTAGAGACCCGAAGACACCTAGAGACCTGAAGACACCTAGAGACCTGAAGACACCTAGAGACATGAAGACACCTAGAGACATGAAGACACCTAGAGACCTGAAGACACCTAGAGACCTGAAGACACCTAGAGACCTGAAGACACCTAGAGACCTAAAGACACCTAGAGACCTGAAGACACCTAAAACAAGGTATCTTTTCAGAATAAATACAGCACCGGCAGCCCACGTATCTTTCTCATGGCCGGGCCTCTTTAAACATTCATGTCCAATCACAGCGTCCTAATAACCCCCCCCCCCCCCAGTCCTCATTTTATTTACAAAGTGCCGCACAGGGACTGCGGGTTGCTTAATTATGTTCTGAATGTACAAGAACTGCGAGCGCCGCTCTAAATAATTCATCTCGGGAGGAAGAGCAGAAATGCAGCTGTGAATTTTCGGCACGTGGCGACTAAATAATAAATTGCAGGACTAGTAAAACAAAAACGTCCCACGGTGGAGGGGATCGACCAATCAGAACTCAGAGCCAGGACCATGTGACAAGGTGCCTAGTCATTGGTTGTGTGACCAGATTCTGTAGCCGGGTTTCTGTTACCTTTCACAGCTTCAATGAATCATGTACTGGGAGAGCGCATAGGTTGCCATTTTGGAATTCACCTTCATAAAATACCAGTTGCCTGGCTGTTGTTGGTGATCCAACCGCTTCTAAAAGTTCAGGGTCAGGAGTGCAGGTCGATGGTTATGGCTTCTCCCGATAATTTTCTTGCTCCAGTGCATAGGCAGCACAGCTCAGTCCAACATAGGTGGCACCAGGGCAGCCATCACAAATTTCAGGACCCCCTTACACAGCTTTAGGCAGGGCCCCCCTGGAGCAGAGAACCAGTGCCCAGCTTCAGTCCACTTTGCGTTTCTCGAGGAAGGTGGCCAGACTTATAAGGAAAGAATTTTCCCCAGTGGGGCTTTGGACAGCAATGTAGATGTAAACTAGGAATCATTTGTCGAATATTAATATAAAACATATTTATATGAGGGTTGTCCAATGTCACAGCTACGTTACAATGAATAAAACATATAAAACGGTCCGGCCAGATAAATTACCTGCATATTCCAATATTACCATGCATGCAAAATGTAAAACAAGATAACATAGCAATTGCATGTGGGTATGAACCCCGACGCGTTTCGACCATAAGGTGGTCATCTTCAGGGGGAATCGTTGACCCTAAGAGACATATAAAAAAAACTTCAGATATTCAAAACATATAATCAGAAAGGTTACGCTGGCGGATCGAGTGATCCGCCACAACTGTGGCTTTGAGCAACCAGAAAACAAGAAACGCCGGGTTGAAGTTCTGATGCGATAACTGAGTTTCGCCATCGCATCGTTACTTCAACTTAAAAATGGCGCCGGGGCGCGTTATTTACGCTCAAAAAATATGCGGAAAATCGGCAGATCGAGGCGCGACGCAATGACGATACGTTTCCCGGACCAGTTATACCTACATGGGGTTGGAATATCCTATGTTAGGTATAGGCGTCGTCAGGAAACCATGGAGCAATCCGGAGTATCATGTAATCGCCACCCCCCCCCCCACATAAGGGGAAGGAGCCCAACCCTGTGGGCTTACAAGAAGCCACAATGGTGACCATAGGCGTGTGCGCACAGGGTGCGCCCAGGCACACCCTAATCACTCTTTGCAGCACAGATTCCCCCTCCTGCCCTGGTTCCCCCCTCCTTCTCCCTGCAGCGCTTCCGGCTTCCCTACTCTCCTCTCCCTCCAGCTGTTGCTGTGTGGGGAAGGGGCCAGTAAATATGTAACTTACCGGCCCCTTCCTTTTCAACGTGAGTGATCGGTACTATGAGTTTGATCTTTGGGGTACACACCCTAATGAAATAGGCTGCACACACCTATGCTGGTGACGCCCGCCAGAGGGCAGGGGAGGACAGGAGACAAGTTCCCAAATTAATGACCACATATTGAATAAGGATATAGAGGAAGTGAACTCTTAGGTGTAATGTAAGGGTATTAAATAGAAATGATATATATTAAATATATGGACTAGCCGCAATCTTATCTATAAATGTGTAAGCGTCAAGTTGTCCGAGGAAATATAAAAAGGGCTCGCTCACAACTGAAGCCGCCTTTGTCGCCTCTCTAAAAACCAATCTTCAGTGGATCGCTTTTCGGAGGGAAGTTCATAGGCAGCTGGCTATCACCTCCTCGCTGCCGGATTTAACCCTGAAAAGTCCACACCACTGCACCCCAGCAAGCGGTTACATTTACTTGAAAGGGTCCTGTGTAGCGGGCAGTACAGTATAATTGTATATGATAATTTATACATATATTTGTAAAAAAAAAAAAAAAAAAAGCTCAAAAGAGAAAATAAAAAGCAAAAGTACAAAAACAAACAATATAAGGGAAAAAAATAAGGAAAAAAGCTCAAAAAGAGAAAATAAGAAGCAAAAGGACAAAAAACACCAAATATAAAAAATAAAAATAAAAGCTCAAAAAGATAAAATAAGAAGCAAAAGGACAAAAAACACCAAATAAAAAAAAAAATAAAAAAAAGAAAAAAAACACCAAAAAAAAAAAAAAATATTAAAAAGATAAAATAAGAAGCAAAAGGACAAAAAATAAACAAATAAAAGCTCAGAAAGATAAAATAAGAAGCACAAGGACACAAACAAACAAATAAAAAAGAAAAACTCAAAAAGAGAAAATAAAAAGCAAAAGTACAAAAACAAACAATATAAGGGAAAAAAATAAGAAAAAAAGAGAAAATAAGAAGCAAAAGGACAAAAAACACCAAATATAAAAAAAAAAAATTAAAAAGAAAAGCTCAAAAAGATAAAATAAGAAGCAAAAGGACAAAAAAGAAAAAAAGAAAAGCTCAGAAAGATAAAATAAGAAGCACAAGGACACAAACAAACAAATAAAAAAGAAAAACTCAAAAAGAGAAAATAAAAAGCAAAAGTACAAAAACAAGCAATATAAAGGAAAAAGAAGAAGAAAAAAGCTCAAAAAGAGAAAATAAGAAGCAAAAGGACAAAAAACACCAAATATAAAAAATAAAAAGAAAAAAAAGAAATAAAAAGATAAAATAAGAAGCAAAAAGAGAAAATAAAAAGCAAAAAAGAAAAAAAGAAAAGCAAAAACAAACAATATAAGGGAAAAAAATAAGGAAAAACTCAAAAAGAGAAGCAAAAAAACAAGCAATATAAAGGAAAAAGAAGAAGAAAAAAGCTCAAAAAGAGAAAATAAGAAGCAAAAGGACAAAAACAACCAAATAAAAAAGAAATGAAAAAGAAAAGCTCAAAAAGAGAAAATAAAAAGCAAAAGTACAAAAACAAACAATATAAGGGAAAAAATAAGGAAAAGAAGCTCAAAAAGACAAAATAAGAAGCAAAAGGACAAAAAACACCAAATAAAAATATGAAAATTAAAAAGAAAAGCTCAAAAAGATAAAATAAGAAGCAAAAGGACAAAAAAAATTAAATAAAAGCTCAAAAATAGAAAATAAAAAGCAAAAGGACAAAAACAGACAAAGAAATACAAAATCCTCACTTCCTGTTCTCCTGTCTGTAACTCCACACAGTAATGCCTGGTGTGGAGTGTCATGCTCGCCCCCTCCCTTGGACTACGGGAGAGTCAGGACGCTCTCTACATTGCAGATAGAGAAAGGAGCTGTGTGTGAGGCCTCGTACACACGATCGGACATATCCGATGAAAACGGTCCGCGGACCATTTCCATCGGATATGTCCGATCTAGAGTTTGATCCGATGGTGTGTACACACTATCGGATCAAATTCCCCGCCGGCGGACGGCGCGGTGACGTGTCGGTGACGCGGCGGTGACGTTGACGCCGCCACGTCACCGCACCAGAAAGTAAAACACTTCCGCGCATGCGCCGAATCCATTCGGCGGCGGCGGTGCGGGACGACATGTCTGCTGGTAAGTGTACTAACCAGCAAACATGTCGGGCGGACAGATTCCCACCGGATAGATTTTAAAGCATGCTTTGAAATCTGTCGGGTGGACAAATCTGTCCGCTAGCCCATACACACGATCGGAGATGTCTGCTGAAACGGTCCATCGGACCGTTTTCAGCGGACATATCCCCTCTTGTGTACGAGGCCTTAGTGGGCATCCTGACTCTCCTGTAGTCCAAGGGAGGGGGCGAGAAGGACACTCCACACCAGGGAGAAAGCCTCCCATTACGGTGTGGAGTTACAGACAGAAGAACAGGAAGTGAGGATTTCTCCGAAGAAATAAGGACATTTAAAAGCAAAATAGAAGGATGAGGTAAGTGAAGGAGGACTGCACTAAGGTAAAGGAAGATATTTAGGGGGAAAAAAATTGTACCTTTACAACCCCTTTAAAAGAAAAAGCAAAAGGGCGAAAACAAACAAATATAAAAAAAAAAATAATAATAATAATAAGCAGGAGGACAAAAATAAAAACAAAAGATAAAAAAAATTGTACAAGCCTCAAAAGACAAAAACAGGCAAGTAAAAAACAAAAAACAAAAAAAAACCTTAAAGGAGTTGTAAAGAAAAACATTTTTTTTTTTGCTGAAATGACTGTTTACAGGGTATAGAGACATAATAGTTAACTGATTCCTTTTAAAAAAAACGATTAAAAATAGATAAAAATCAATCATATAATGTGCCTGCAGTTTCTAGTTTCGTTTTTGCATGCTTTTCATGCTTCTGTGATGTACAGAGCCACAGAGCCAATAAAGGGCAGTGATGGTTTGTAACATTAAAGTGATTGGTGCTGAGGGGTTTTAGACACACAGTAATCACACCTCCTTGATTAGAGACCACAGAGAGAAGCTCCCAGTACTGTGGTCATCAGAAAAGGAAACAGACAACCAGGAAGTGTGGAGATCAGAGAAGGATTACAGCAACTTGAGAGCAAAAACGAACAATGAGGACATGAAAACAGCACTGCATTAAGGTAAAGGAAGCAATTAAGATAAACAAAAAAAATCATTTACAAACCCTTTAAGGTAAAGGAAGCTATTAAAATTAAAAAATCCTTTACAAACCCTTTAAAAGAAAAAGCAAAAGGGCAAAAACAAACAAACAAAAAAAAAAGAAAATAATAAGCAAGAGGACAAGAAATGAAAACAAAAGATTAAAAAAATTGTACAAGACTCAAAAGACATAAACAGGCAAGTTAAAAAAACAAACAAAAAAACAAACAAAAAGAAAACAACAAAAAAGAAAATAAAAAGCAAAAAGGACAAAAACAGACGAAGAAGCAAGAGGACAAAAAAAAATATTAAAAAAAAAAAACAAAAAGAAAAGATAAAAAAAAGAAGAAGCAAAAAAGGAGAGGAAAGAAGGAAAGAAAGAGAAGGAAAGAAGGAGAAGGAAAGAAGGAGAAGGAAAGAAGGAGAAGGAAAGAAGGAAAGAAGAAAATAAGAAAGAAGAAAATAAGGAAAGAAGGAAAGAAGGAGAAGGAAAAAAGGAAAGAAGGAGAAGGAAAGAAGAAAATAAGGAAAGAAGGAGAAGGAAAGAAGAAAATAAGGAAAGAAGGAGAAGGAAAAGGAAAGAAGGAGAAGGAAAGAAGGAGAAGGAAAGAAGGAGAAGGAATTAAGAAAAGAAGGAAAGAAGGAAAGAAGGAAAAGGAAAGAAGGAGAAGGAAAGAAGAAAATAAGGAAATAAGAAAATAAGGAAAGAAGGAGAAGGAAAGAAGGAAAGAAGGAGAAGGAAAGAAGGAGAAGGAAAGAAGGAGAAGGAAAGAAGGAGAAGGAAAGAAGGAGAAGGAAAGAAGAAGAAGGAAAGAAGTAAAGAAGGAGAAGGAAAGAAGAAAATAAGGAAAGAAGGAGAAGGAAAAAGGAAAGAAGGAGAAGAAAAGAATGAGAAGGAGAAGGAAAGAAGGAAAGAAGGAGAAGGAAAGGAGGAGAAGGAAAGAAGGAGAAGGAAAAAAAGGTAAAGGAAAGAAGGAGAAGGAAAGAAGGAAATAAGGAAAAGGAAAGAAGGAAAGAAGGAGAAGGAAAAAAGGAAAGAAGGAGAAGGAAAAAAGGAAAGAAGGAGAAGGAAAGAAGGAGAAGGAAAGAAGGAAAAGGAAAGAAGGAAAGAAGGAAAGAGGGAGAATAAAAGAAGGAAAGAAGGAGAAGGAAAGAAGGAGAAGGAAAGAAGGAGAAGGAAAGAAGGAGAAGGAAAGAAGGAAAGAAGGAGAAGGAAAGAATTAAAGAAGGAAAGGGAAAGAAGGAGAAGGAAAGAAGGAGAAGGAAAGAAGGAGAAGGAAAGAAGGAAAGAAGGAGAAGGAAAAAGGAGAAGGAAAGAAGGAGAGGAAAGAAGGAAAAGGAAAGAAGAAAAGAAGGAAAGAGGGAGAAGAAAAGAAGGAAAGAAGGAGAAGGAAAGAAGGAGAAGGAAAGAAGGAGAAGGAAAGAAGGAAAGAAGGGAAAGAAGAAAGGGGGAGAAGGAAAGAAGGAGAAGGAAAGAAGGAGAAGGAAAGAAGGAGAAGGAAAGAAGGAGAAGGAAAGAAGGAAAGAAGGAAAGAAGGAGAAAGGAAAGAAGGAGAAGTAAAGAGGGAGAAGGAAAGAAGGAAAGAAGGAGAAGGAGAAGGAAAGAAGGAGAAGGAAAGAAGGAGAAGGAAAGAAGAGAAGGAAAGAAGGAGAAGAAGAAGAAAGAAGGAAAGAAGGAGAAGAAAGAAGGAGAAGGAAAGAAGGAGAAGGAAAGAAGGAGAGGAAAGAAGGAGAAGGAAAGAAGGAGAGGAAAGAAGGAGAAGGAAAGAAGGAGAAAAAAGAAGGAGAGGAAAGAAGGAGAGGAAAGAAGGAGAAGGAAAGAAGGAGAGGAAAGAAGGCGACACTTACAGTGAAAATGGGTCGAAGTAGCAGAAGAGGAGAGGATGGGAGGAGGTGCCGCAGATTTCGAGAAGGGGAACGGAAACGAGGGAACGCCAAAGCCCAGCGAAGGTGGAAAAGATGAGAAAAGCGGAGTGAAGAGCCAGACACAAAGAAGGGACATACAATAGATACGTAAAGTAAGAAGACAGAAGGATAGAGGGAGAAGCCCACGTCACGGCCCCCCTCCCCCTCCCTCTCTCTCTCTTTCGCTCGCTCCTTCGCTGTTCCTGACTGATGAGAAGCTTCAGTCTTCTCCGCAAGACGGTCCTTTCCCCGGGCCGGCTGCCGCTAACGCTCTCATGGAGCTCAACTCCTCCGGCCCGGGGAACTTGTCCAGCCCGGACCCCAGGGGCCACAGAACGGAGGAGCTGATCATCACCTCCACCTTCAGCACTATCTTGTCTTTGATGTACGTGGCCGGGATGGCCGGCAACGTGTACACCTTGGTGGTGATGTGTCACTCCATGAGGTACGCCGCCTCCATGTACATCTCCATCATCAACCTGGCCCTGGCGGACCTCCTCTACCTGTCCAGCATCCCGTTCATCGTCTGCACCTCTTTCGCCAAGGACTGGTACTTCGGGGACATCGGCTGCAGGATCCTGCTGAGCCTGGACCTCTTCACCATGCACGCCAGCATCTTCACCCTCACCGTCATGTGCACCGAGAGGTACATGGCCGTCACCAAGCCCCTGGACACCGTCCGGAGGTCCAAGGGCTACCGGAAGTCCATCGTGGTGGCCGTGTGGCTCTTGTCCCTTCTTCTGACGTTGCCCATGATGATCATGATGACGTTGAGAGAGGCCGAGGGCAAAGGGGGGAAGAGGATGTGCGCGCCCACCTGGAGCGAGGACGCCTACAGGACTTACCTAACTGTACTTTTCAGCACCAGCATCATGGCCCCGGGGATGGTGATCGGCTACCTCTACACTCGCCTGGCCAGGACCTACCTGGAGTCTCAGCGGAACCCCATCAGCAAGAAGGAGAACAAGAGGTCCCCCAAACAGAAGGTGCTGATCATGATCTTCAGCATCGTGCTGGTCTTCTGGGCCTGTTTCCTGCCCTTCTGGATCTGGCAGCTGATCCGGCTCTACGACGTGTCCCCGCCGCTCTCCTCCCAAACCCAAAAGTGCATTAACTACTTGGTCACCTGCCTGACCTACAGCAACAGCTGCATCAACCCTTTCCTGTACACCCTCCTGACCAAGAACTACCGGGAGTACCTGAAGAACCGCCACAAAAAGTTCTACCGCTTCACCTCGGCCTTCCGCAAAAGGGGGACCAGCCTGCAGTGCTCCTCGTGGGGGCGCTCCATGTCCTCCAGCAACCACTACGACTACGCCACGGAATCTATGGGGATGACTGGCGTCAGGGACACCAAGTGACTGGAAGAGGTCCTCCTAGGTCCGGCATTGGCTTCACGCTCACCGCGGGGGGGAGGGGGACCCGCTGACCACGGTAAGTAATACCGAGAACGTAACTCTTCCAACTGCTTCAGACTTTATTGGTCACAACTGCTAGGAAATCAATTTAATGTATGTGGTCCAACAATTCTTCACCAATGGGCTTCGGAGACGTATCAGAACACGAGCCACGCCCATTAAAGGGGTCGTTTCTGGTTTCTGAACAGTTGGTTGGGGAGATGAGCAGAACCCCATCCCCCTCCCCTGACATCCAAAGAGGTTTCCTACCAGTGCCAAGAGAGAAGCAACCGTCACAGGGCGCCCCCCATCCCTGCAATAAACTATGTGCCCGGGGGGGGGGGTGCTTTCCCTCCTGCCCACCCCTTGCCCCGATCCTATTATCTGAGGTTCCCTTCCAGTGCCGGGACAAAGTCCTCCAGCGCCCAAGGGCAAATATGCCAAACTGCGCCCCCCTCCTCTTAGGGTTAGCAGCGATGTTACTGTCACTACTCGTGTCAGCTTTGTAACAGAAGCAACTGGCACAGGGTGTGCCCCCCATCCCTGCAATAAACCATTGTGCCCGGGGGGGCTGCCGCCCCTCAGTCCCCCCCTTTGTCTCGACCCTATTTCCAGAGGTTTCCTACCAGTGCCGGGACAAAGTCCTCCAGCGCCCAAGGCCAAATATGCCAAACTACGCCCCCCTTCTCTTAGGGTTAGCAGCGATGTTACTGTCACTACTCGTGTCAGCTTTGTAACAGAAGCAACTGGCACAGGGTGTGCCCCCCATCCCTGCAATAAACCATTGTGCCCGGGGGGGCTACCGCCCCTCAGTCCCCCCCTTTGTCTCGACCCTATTTCCAGAGGTTTCCTACCAGTGCAGGGACAGAAACAACCGTCACAGGGCGCCCCTATCCCTGCAATAAACCATGTGCTCGGGGGGCTGTTTCCCTCCTGCCCACCCCTTATCCCAACCCTATTTCCAGAGGTTTCCTGCTAGTGCAGGGACAAGGTCCTCTCTATCACTACTCCTGTCAGTTTTGTAACAGAAGCAACCGGTACACAGGGCGCCCCCCATCCCTGCAATAAACCATTGTGCCGGGGGGCTGCTGACACTCCTGCCCACCCCTTGTCCCGACCCTATTTCCAGAGGTTTCCTACCAGTGCCGGGACAAGGTCTTCCAGCGCCCAGGGCAAATATGCCAAACTGTGCCCCACCCTCCTCTTAGGGTTAGCAGTTATGTCACTGTCACTACTCTTGTCAGCTTTGTAACAGAAGCAACTGGCAAAGGTTGCCCCCCATCCCTGCAATAAACCATTGTGCCCAGGGGGCTGCTGCTCCCTGCTGCCCACCCCTTGTCCTGACCCTATTTCCAGAGGTTTCCTACCAGTGCTGGAACAGAAGCAACTGTCACAGGGTGCCCCTATCCCTGCAATAAACCACTGTGCCCGGGGGGCTGCCGTCCCTCCTGCCGACCCCTGGTCCCGACCCTATTTTCAGAGGTTTCCTGCCAGTCCAGGGACAAGGTCATCCAACGCCCACACTCTACAAGCCAGAAGCAAGGAATTTTAAGAAGTTTTCAGCCATGCCTTCTCCACAAAAAAAATTCCAGGTCACACCAATTTTCATTGAGCATTTTAAACAAGCCATGCCCATTTTGCATGCTATATGACCCCCCTACCCCCCCCCCCCCCCCCCAGGCACAGGCAGTTCCGGTTAAATATTGCAGCTTTAACTCACGTCATTAGAAGTTGCCATGTTTCTATTTTTTTTACACTGTGATAAGGTGCCCCTTTTTCTTTTCCGCTCCCTAGGCGGCTGCCTTTGATGCCTTACTCAGATTTCCTTTGAAGCCGTCACGGTTTTTCTCAGTTTGCTCTGCAGTAATGCAGCAGTGGACGCAGAGTGAGAAATCAGCAGGACATGCAGTCTCTGTGCCTTTGCAATGCTAAAGGTGGGCTTTTATCAGAACCCCACTCTGAAGAAAAAGGGGAACTCTGTTGTAAAGGGAAAGTTCTTAAGTGAAAGGGGGGGGAACTCACTGACATGAAATAGGGGACTGTAATGTGAAGGGTGAGGGGGGCTCTGAAGTGAAAGGCTTACTCTGTTGTGAAGGGGGAGCTCTAACGTGAACGGGTGGTCTCTGATGTGAAGGAGGGACCCTGATGTGAAGGGTGAGGGGGCTCTGATGTGATAGAGGGGGGGGGCCTTATGGGAAGGACGGACTCTGATCTGAAAGGGGGCCTAAATATGTAATGCGGAAGGTTCAGATGTGAAGTGTGAAGGTGGGGGGGGCTCTGATGTGATGGGGGGCTCTGATGTGAAAGAGAGAATCTGATGTGGAAGGGGGACAACTGATTTGATGGGGGGGGGGGTTCTAATGTAAAAAGGAGGTCATAATGGAAAGGAGGAACCCTGATCTGAAAGGGGTCTGCTGATGTGATGGGGGGGCTTCTGATGTGAAAATGGGGTTCTGGGGGGGGCCTTTCCTGATGTGATGGGGGGTGATGAGGGGCTTCTGATGTTAATGGGGGTTCTGTGATGGAGGTTCTGATGTGGTGGGGGGGCTTCTGATGAGGGGGGGCAGGGGGGGGGAGGTTCTGATGTTATGGGGGGGGGTGATGGAGGATCTTGTGATGAGGGGGCTAATGTGATGGGGGTGCTTCTGATGTGATGGGGGGCTTCTGATGTGATGGGGGTTCAGATGGGGGGGGGGGGTATTGGGGGGGGGGCTTCTGATGGGGGGGGGCCTTTCTTTAGGGCTTAATTAGGGTAGGGCTGATGTGATGGGAGTTTTGATGTGATGGGGGGCTTCTGATGTAATGGGGGGCCTTCTGATGTGATGGGGGGCTTCTGATTACTCTTCTAGATTGCTGAAGCTACGGCACCGTCGTCCCTTTAAATGGCTGTGAGCCGAGACACATGAGTGACTGGAGATCGGCATTTTACATTATAATGAGGAATGTTCGCATCTTCTGGACGCGCGTCGGTTTGTATAAAAGGGGGCGGATCCAGAGCAGCGTATAAGAGAACAGATATAGTGACTGCAGGCTCCTGGGGAGATCAGATATAGTGACTGCAGGCTCCTGGGGAGATCAGATATAGTGGCTGCAGGCTCCTGGGGAGATCAGATATAGTGACTGCAGAGTCCTGGGGAGATCAGATATAGTGACTGCAGAGTCCTGGGGGGATCAGATATAGTGACTGCAGGCTCCTGGGGGGTTTAGATATAGTGACTGCAGGCTCCTGGGGAGATCAGATATAGTGACTGCAGGATCCTGGGGAGATCAGATATAGTGACTGCAGGCTCCTGGGGAGAGCAGATATAGTGACTGCAGGCTCCTGGGGGGATCAGATATAGTGACTGCAGAGTCCTGGGGAGATCAGATATAGTGACTGCAGAGTCCTGGGGAGAGCAGATATAGTGACTGCAGGCTCCTGGGGAGATCAGATATAGTGACTGCAGGCTCCTGGGGAGATCAGATATAGTGACTGCAGGCTCCTGGGGAGATCAGATATAGTGACTGCAGGCTCCTGGGGGGATCAGATATAGTGACTGCAGAGTCCTGGGGAGATCAGATATAGTGACTGCAGGCTCCTGGGGGGAGATCAGATATAGTGACTGCAGAGATCAGATATAGTGACTGCAGGCTCCTGGGGGGATCAGATATAGTGACTGCAGAGTCCTGGGGAGATCAGATATAGTGACTGCAGAGTCCTGGGGAGAGCAGATATAGTGACTGCAGGCTCCTGGGGAGATCAGGCTCCTTGGATATAGTGACTGCAGGCTCCTGGGGGGATCAGATATAGTGACTGCAGAGTCCTGGGGAGAGATATAGTGACAGATCCTGGGAGAGCAGATAGTGACTGCAGGCTCCTGGGGAGATCAGATATAGTGACTGCAGGCTCCTGGGGAGATCAGATATAGTGACTGCAGGCTCCTGGGGAGATCAGATATAGTGACTGCAGGCTCCTGGGGAGATCAGATATAGTGACTGCAGGCTCCTGGGGAGTCAGATATAGTGACTGGGGAGATCAGATATAGTGACTGCAGGCTCCTGGGGAGTCAGATATAGTGACTGCAGAGTCCTGGGGAGATCAGATATAGTGACTGCAGAGTCCTGAGGAGATCAGATATAGTGACTGCAGGCTCCTGGGGGGATCAGATATAGTGACTAGTGTTGCTCACGAATATTCGCATTGCGAATATTCGCTACGAATATTGCATATTCGAGTATTCGCGAATAACTCGAATATTGCGGCAAATTTATTTTTAAAACAGATCACATCCTAGTGATCTCCATCGATGTCTAAAAGCATTGCTGGTATGATTAGAGACCCTGGGCCGAGTAGCTGATGCGACTCTTTTATGTTGCCGAAAATTTGCATTGCGAATTTTCGGCAACATAAAAGAATCGCATCAGCTACTCGGCCCTTCTTTTGCATCAGAGCCAATCAGAATAACTCGAATATTCGGCAAAAGGAATATTGCGCGATTATCTTCTCCGCCCTTCTTTTGCCCCCTTATTCTCCTTTCTTTTAAGTAGAGTTAGTGTTTAGTGCATATTAGTTTAGTAATACAGGAAATGATCTCCGTTTATGAGAATTTCGCAATCATTTTCGCATTAGCGAAATTTGGCAAACATTTTTTGGGATAAAATATCACGAATATTCGATATTAGCGAATATTCTTCTATATATTCGCGCAATATCGCAAAATCGAATATGGCGTATTCCGCTCAACACTAATAGTGACTGCAGGCTCCTGGGGAGATCAGATATAGTGACTGCAGGCTCCTGGGGAGATCAGATATAGTGACTGCAGGCTCCTGGGGAGATCAGATATAGTGACTGCAGAGTCCTGGGGAGATCAGATATAGTGACTGCAGGCTCCTGGGGAGATCAGATATAGTGACTGCAGGCTCCTGGGGAGATCAGATATAGTGACTGCAGGCTCCTGGGGAGATCAGATATAGTGACTGCAGGCTCCTGGAGGGATCAGATATAGTGACTGCAGAGTCCTGGGGAGATCAGATATAGTGACTGCAGGCTCCTGGGGAGATCAGATATAGTGACTGCAGAGTCCTGGGGAGATCAGATATAGTGACTGCAGGCTCCTGGGGAGATCAGATATAGTGACTGCAGGCTCCTGGGGAGATCAGATATAGTGACTGCAGGCTCCTGGGAGATCAGATATAGTGACTGCAGGCTCCTGGAGGGATCAGATATAGTGACTGCAGAGTCCTGGGGAGATCAGATGTGACTGCAGGCTCCTGGGGAGATCAGATATAGTGACTGCAGAGTCCTGGGGAGATCAGATATAGTGACTGCAGGCTCCTGGGGAGATCAGATATAGTGACTGCAGGCTCCTGGGGAGATCAGATATAGTGACTGCAGGCTCCTGGGGAGATCAGATATAGTGACTGCAGGCTCCTGGAGGGATCAGATATAGTGACTGCAGAGTCCTGGGGAGATCAGATATAGTGACTGCAGGCTCCTGGGGAGATCAGATATAGTGACTGCAGAGTCCTGGGGAGAGCAGATATAGTGACTGCAGGCTCCTGGGGAGAGCAGATATAGTGACTGCAGGCTCCTGGGGGGATCAGATATAGTGACTGCAGGCTCCTGGGGAGAGCAGATATAGTGACTGCAGGCTCCTGGGGAGATCAGATATAGTGACTGCAGAGTCCTGGGGAGAGCAGATATAGTGACTGCAGGCTCCTGGGGAGATCAGATATAGTGACTGCAGAGTCCTGGGGAGAGCAGATATAGTGACTGCAGGCTCCTGGGGAGAGCAGATATAGTGACTGCAGGCTGGGGAGAGCAGATATAGTGACTGGGGGGATATAGTGACAGGCTCCTGGGGGGATATAGTGACTGCAGAGTCCTGGGGAGATCAGATATAGTGACTGCAGAGTCCTGGGGGAGATCAGATATAGTGACTGCAGGCTCCTGGGGAGATCAAATATAGTGACTGCAGAGTCCTGGGGGGATCAGATATAGTGACTGCAGGCTCCTGGGGGGATCAGATATAGTGACTGCAGGCTCCTGGGGAGATCAGATATAGTGACTGCAGGCTCCTGGGGAGATCAGATATAGTGACTGCAGGCTCCTGGGGAGAGCAGATATAGTGACTGCAGGCTCCTGGGGGGATCAGATATAGTGACTGCAGGCTCCTGGGGAGATCAGATATAGTGAGTGCAGGCTCCTGGGGGGATCAGATATAGTGACTGCAGGCTCCTGGGGACATCAGATATAGTGACTGCAGAGTCCTGGGGAGAGCAGATATAGTGACTGCATCAATCACTTTGAAATGAATAGACCGCCCCATACATGTAACATGTAGTGTGACTACGCACACAAAAAAAAATGAGCAGATGCGCAATGCGTGACGCCGCGTGTTGTGCTGCGAATAGACCTTGCAGATAAAGTGTCAGATCTGTCCTCAACCTGATTGGATGACAGGTGATACAGACACTTTAATTCATGCTGGATTTTATGAATGAGCTCCGACACCTCCCATTACACCTCCCGCGGCTGTGTTGTCCCGACGCGTTTCTTCCTCTCACCTCGCCTGAGCAATCTCCAACACCTCTGAGTCAGACCTTTTTTTGCTGTTACCGGTAACGATAAAGGTCCCCAGGCAGGTAGAAGAACGTCTATATATATATATATATATATATATATACACACGGGTTCTAGAGGGTTAAAGAGGAACTCCAGGCACAATTTCCTTTATAAACACACACTATATTGTCAAAAGTATTGGGACGCCGGCCTTTACACGCACATGAATTTTAATGACCTCCCAGTCTTAGTCCGGAGGGTTCAATATTGAGTTGGCTCCGCCCCTTTGCAGCTATAACACCTTCACCTCTTCTGGGAAGGCCGTCCACAAGGTTTAGGGGTGTGTCTATGGGAAGGCCGTCCACAAGGTTTAGGGGTGTGTCTATGGGAAGGCGGTCCACAAGGTTTAGGAGTGTGTCTACGGGAGGGTTTGACCCAAGCCTGGTTTTTAATGGATTTACCGAATGCAATCTTAGGAAGAGATAATTAAATTGTTGTAGAGAAAAGGCCCCCGACCCTGATGAGGGGCGACAATCCTGAACTTTTCATACAAAATATTTCCTATTTGTAATAAAGGGCTGCAGGGAAAATCTCTTACCACCTCCCCAAATCCTCCCCATGCCAACCGCTGCGGAGGGCAATACAAAGTTAGTGACAACCCCAGATTGGTTCGCATATCGCAACGCAATCTGTCAATTTGCACAGGAATCGGTTTGCTGTGCCCATCAAACGCAGCCACTGTGCCCATCAAACGCAGTCACTGTGCCATCAGACGCAGCCACTGTGCCCATCAAATCCATCCACTGTGCCATCAAATGCAGCCACTGTGCCATCAGACGCAGCCACTGTGCCCATCAAACGCATCCACTGTGCCCATCAAACGCAGCCACTGTGCCCATCAAACGCAGCCACTGTGCCCATCAAATCCATCCACTGTGCCATCAAATGCAGCCACTGTGCCCATCAAACGCATCCACTGTGCCCATCAAACGCAGCCACTGTGCCCATCAAACGCAGCCACTGTGCCATCAAACACAGCCACTGTGCCCATCAAACACAGTCACTGTGTCCCATCAAATGCATCCACTGTGCCCATTAGGCGCAGCCACTGTACCCATAAATTGCTGCTACTTTGCCATCAAATGCAGCCACTGTGCCCATCAAACGCAGCCACTGTGCCATCAAACGCATCCACTGTGCCCATCAAACACAGTCACTGTGCCCATTAAGCGCAGCCACTGTACCCATAAATTGCCGCCACTGTGCCCATCAAACGCATCCACTGTGCCCATCAAACGCATCCACTGTGCCATCAAATGCAGCCACTGTGCCCATCAAACGCAGCCACTGTGCCCATCAAACACAACCACTGTGCCCATCAAACACAGTCACTGTGCCCATTAAGCGCAGCCACTGTACCCATAAATTGCCGCCACTGTACCCATCAAACGCATCCACTGTGCCATCAAACGCATCCACTGTGCCCATCAAACACAGTCACTGTGTCCCATAAAATGCATCCACTGTGCCCATTAAGCGCAGCCACTGTACCCATAAATTGCTACTACTTTGCGATCAAACGCAGCCACTGTGCCATCAAACGCATCCACTGTGCCCATCAAACACAGTCACTGTGCCCATTAAGCCCAGCCACTGTACCCATAAATTGCCGCCACTGTGCCATCAAACGCATCCACTGTGCCCATCAAACACAGTCACTGTGCCCATTAAGCGCAGCCACTGTACCCATAAATTGCCGCCACTGTGCCCATCAAACGCATCCACTGTGCCCATCAAACGCATCCACTGTGCCATCAAATGCAGCCACTGTGCCCATCAAACGCAGCCACTGTGCCCATCAAACACAACCACTGTGCCCATCAAACACAGTCACTGTGCCCATTAAGCGCAGCCACTGTACCCATAAATTGCCGCCACTGTACCCATCAAACGCATCCACTGTGCCATCAAACGCATCCACTGTGCCCATCAAACACAGTCACTGTGTCCCATAAAATGCATCCACTGTGCCCATTAAGCGCAGCCACTGTACCCATAAATTGCTACTACTTTGCGATCAAACGCAGCCACTGTGCCATCAAACGCATCCACTGTGCCCATCAAACACAGTCACTGTGCCATCCAAGGAGTCCCGGAAGTGATGGTTTGGCCCCCTCAGAGCCCTGATCTCACCATCATGGAGTCTGTCTGGGATGACCTAAAGAGACAGAAGGATGTGAGGCAGCTGACATCCACGGAAGATCTCTTCTGAGTTCTCCAAGACGTACAAAGAACAACCTACCCACCGAGTGCCGTCAAAAACTGTGTGCAGGACCACCTAGTCCTAGAAGAAGACGAAGGGCCGTCACCCCAAATATTGATGGGATTTCTCTGTTCATTTATTTTCCATTTAGTTAATTGATAAGAAATAATCCATTAACACGTCTATTACTGAAAGCATTTCTCATTTACGCCCTTTTTTTTACGCCTGCCTAAGACTTTTGCAGAGTACTGTGTATACAGTATATAATAAAATCACCTGAATATTAAAATATAATTATCATTTTTTTCTATTTAGAATCCTCTCTCAGGGAGATAAATACGGATTTAGTTGGATATTTAAGTGTCCTTGATGAGGGACACAACCTCCGAAGTGTTCCCTGCAAGGCTGAGCTGGCACAGTAGGCGATTGTGTGGGCGAAAATCGTCCCAAATGCGCTCGCTGGCATCCGTCTTTGAGTGAATTTGAACAAAGTTATTCCAATTTTATAGGAAGGTTTTTTTTAGGAAGCTCAATTTTTTTTTCGGGGGGGGGGGGGCAAACAAACTGAAAAAAATACATAAATTGCAGCCAAACGCAGCTACTGTGTGATAAGACGCAGTCACTCTACCCATCAGTTGCCTCCACTGTGCCCATCAATTGCTGCCACTGTGCTCATCAATTGCCGCCACTGTGCCCCATCAATTGCCAACACTGTGCCCCATCAATTGCCGCCACTGTGCCCCATCAATTGCCGCCACTGTGCCCCATCAAGTGCCGCCACTGTGCCCCAACAATTGCCGCCACTGTGCCCCATCAAGTGCCGCCACTGTGTCCATCAATTTCCGCCACTGTGTCCCATCAATTGCCGCCACTGTGCTCATCAATTGCCGCCACTGTGTCCATCAATTGCCGCCACTGTGCTCATCAATTGCCGCCACTGTGCTCATCAATTGCCCCCACTGTGTCCATCAATTGCTGCCACTGTGCTCATCAATTGCCGCCACTGTGCCCCATCAATTGCCGCCCCTGTGCTTCATCAATTGCCGCCACTGTGCCCCATTAATTGCCACCACTGTGCCCCATCAATTGCCGCCACTGTGTCCATCAATTGCCGCCACTGTGCCCCATCAATTGCCGCCACTGTGTCCAACAATTGCCGCCCCTGTGCCCCATCAATTGCCGCCACTGTGCCACCAAACGAAGCCACTGTACCCATAAATTGCCGCCACTGTACCCATAAATTGCCGCCACTGTGCCCATCAATTGCCGACACTGTGCCGCATCAATTGCCGCCACTGTGCCCATCAATTGCCGACACTGTGCCGCATCAGTTGCTGCCACTGTGCCATAAAACGAAGCCACTCTACCCATAAATTGGTCACACTGTGCCCATCAATTGCCGACACTGTGCCGCATCAATTGCCGCCACTGTGCCCAACTATTGCCAACACTGTGCCCCATCAATTGCTGCCACTGTGCCATCAAACAATGCCACTGTACCCACAAATTGCTGAGACTGTGCCCATCAATTGCCACCACTGTGCCCATCAATTTCTGCCAGTGTGCCCATCAATCCCTGACACTGTGCCCCATCAATTGCTGCCACTGTGTTCTCAGCTCCGCCCACCTGTGCCTTAGCCACTATTAGTGGTTCTTAAAGTAGAACTCCATTCAACATTTTAAATTCAAGTAGAAAGGGTCAGCGCCTCGGTCATGTTTCCCCTTTTGGTGAACTTGCATGGGTGGTCAACGCTGGTCTATGAAATAGGAAGGAGGAGAAACGGACCTCCTCCGATCTTCAGACGCCGATCTGTTTCTATATATTCCTTTATAACACGTCCTCCTACCTTCTTCTATAAATTCTTTTGGTTTCTCAGAACATTAATTCCATCTGCTCCCCCAAGTGCTTCATGTAACACCTTCCCCAACGGATCTCCATAACGACTTATCTAACCGACACCCAAAGCCGAGAGCCGCCGTGGGATCCGTCCCACCAACCGTATCAAGAGTTCTTCACCTTGTTTGTTCATCAGACTCATGAACAATATCAGGGTGGGGGCATGGGCGTCCGCTCCATAGGGCAAGAGGGATCGTTTGCCCCCCCTTAAATTGCCAGGGAGCAGGGGCAAACTGGCCCTGGGGACGATTTAAGCGGTGACTGCAGCACTCCCCTCCCCTCTAGTTGTCCCTTATTAAGAGTGCCTGTCCCTCTTCTGGAATCAAATCCATTTGTCCCTCATTCTGAAAGGTTCCTCTTTTAGACCTAAAATAAATATACTGTCCATATAGTGTAGTGTTTCAGTCAAGGGAAAGAGGTGCTGTGTAATGTAAAGGGTTCCAGAGGTGCAGGGTGCTGTGTTATGTAAAGGGGTCCAGTGATGCAGGGTGCTGTGTAATGTAAAGGGGTCCAGTGATGCAGGGTGCTGTGTAATGTAAAGGGGTCCAGTGATGCAGGGTGATGTGTAATGTAAAGGGGTCCAGTGATGCAGGGTGCTGTGTAATGTAAAGGGGTCCAGTGATGCAGGGTGATGTGTAATGTAAAGGGGTCCAGTGATGCAGGGTGCTGTGTAATGTAAAGGGGTCCAGAGATGCAGGGTGCTGTGTAATGTAAAGGGGTCCAGTGATGCAGGGTGCTGTGTAATGTAAAGGGGGCCAGTGATGCAGGGTGCTGTGTAATGTAAAGGGGTCCAGTGATGCAGGGTGCTGTGTAATGTAAAGGGGTCCAGTGATGCAGGGTGCTGTGTAATGTAAAGGGGTCCAGTGATGCAGGGTGCTGTGTAATGTAAAGGGGTCCAGTGATGCAGGGTACTGTGTAATGTAAAGGGGTCCAGTGATGCAGGGTGCTGTGTAATGTAAAGGGGTCCAGTGATGCAGGGTGCTGTGTAATGTAAAGGGGTCCAGTGATGCAGGGTGCTGTGTAATGTAAAGGGGGCAGTGATGCAGGGTGCTGTGTAATGTAAAGGAGTCCAGAGGTGCAGGGTGCTGTGTAATGTAAAGGGGTCCAGTGATGCAGGGTGCTGTGTAATATAAAGGGGTCCAGTGGTGCAGGGTGCTGTGTAATGTAAAGGGGTCCCGAGGTGCAGGGTGCTGTGTAATGTAAAGGGGTCCAGAGGTGCAGGGTGCTGTGTAATGTAAAGGGGTCCAGAGATGCAGGGTGATGTGTAATGTAAAGGGGTCCAGTGGTGCAGGGTGCTGTGTAATGTAAAGGGGTCCAGTGATGCAGGGTGCTGTGTAATGTAAAGGGGTCCAGTGGTGCAGGGTGATGTGTAATGTAAAGGGGTCCAGTGGTGCAGGGTGCTGTGTAATGTAAAGGGGTCCAGAGATGCAGGGTGATGTGTAATGTAAAGGGGTCCAGTAATGCAGGGTGCTGTGTAATGTAAAGGGGTCCAGAGGTGCAGGGTGCTGTGTAATGCAAATGGCTCCAGAGATGCAGGGTGATGTGTAATGTAAAGGGGTCCAGTGATGCAGGGTGCTGTGTAATGTAAAGGGGTCCAGAGATGCAGGGTGATGTGTAATGTAAAGGGGTCCAGTAATGCAGGGTGCTGTGTAATGTAAAGGGGTCCAGAGGTGCAGGGTGCTGTGTAATGCAAATGGCTCCAGAGATGCAGGGTGCTGTGTAATGTAAAGGGGTCCAGAGATGCAGGGTGATGTGTAATGTAAAGGGGTCCAGTGGTGCAGGGTGCTGTGTAATGTAAAGGGGTCCAGTGATGCAGGGTGCTGTGTAATGTAAAGGGGTCCAGTGGTGCAGGGTGATGTGTAATGTAAAGGGGTCCAGTGGTGCAGGGTGCTGTGTAATGTAAAGGGGTCCAGAGATGCAGGGTGATGTGTAATGTAAAGGGGTCCAGTAATGCAGGGTGCTGTGTAATGTAAAGGGGTCCAGAGGTGCAGGGTGCTGTGTAATGCAAATGGCTCCAGAGATGCAGGGTGATGTGTAATGTAAAGGGGTCCAGTGATGCAGGGGGCTGTGTAATGTTAATAGGTCCAGAGGTGCAGGGTGCTGTGTAATGTAAAGGGGTCCAGTGATGCAGGGTGCTGTGTAATGTAAAGGGGCCCAGAGGTGCAGTTGTGGAGAGGGGGTACACAGTAGTGACAAAGAGATATTGAAAGATGCAGGGGACACAGTGGGGTGTTTTTACATTTTAAAGTGGGGGGGGGGCGCTTTTAACCCCCGCTAGCGGTCGAAGAAAGGGTAAAATGCGACTGTGTTTCGCCGCTGCTGAAGCGCCCCCCTCTGAAAAAATTTCAGCGGATGCCCATGGGTGGGGGCAGGTAAAGCATGCCGTCTCAGGGTAATGTGGGCCCTCAGTGTCTCCCCGGGATAAGATGGGTCCTCTTAATCTCTAGTGATTGGATAGGATGTGTTCTCATGAATATGAAGGGTCTCTGTGATGTCACTGGTCTCTAGTGATTGGATAGGCTGCGTTCTCATGAATATGAAGGGTCTCGGTGATGTCACTGGTCTCTAGTGATTGGATAGGCTGTGTTCTCATGAATATGAAGGGTCTCGGTGATGTCACTGGTCTCTAGTGATTGGATAGGCTGTGTTCTCATGAATATGAAGGGTCTCGGTGATGTCACTGGTCTCTAGTGATTGGATAGGCTGTGTTCTCATGAATATGAAGGGTCTCGGTGATGTCACTGGTCTCTAGTGATTGGATAGGCTGTGTTCTCATGAATATGAAGGGTCTCGGTGATGTCACTGGTCTCTAGTGATTGGATAGGCTGTGTTCTCATGAATATGGGTCTCGGTGATGTCACTGGTCTCTAGTGATTGGATAGGCTGTGTTCTCATGAATATGAAGGGTCTCGGTGATGTCACTGGTCTCTAGTGATTGGATAGGCTGTGTTCTCATGAATATGAAGGGTCTCGGTGATGTCACTGGTCTCTAGTGATTGGATAGGCTGTGTTCTCATGAATATGAAGGGTCTCGGTGATGTCACTGGTCTCTAGTGATTGGATAGGCTGTGTTCTCATGAATATGAAGGGTCTCTGTGATGTCACTGGTCTCTAGTGATTGGATAGGCTGAGTTCTCATGAATATGAAGGGTCTCGGTGATGTCACTGGTCTCTAGTGATTGGATAGGCTGAGTTCTCATGAATATGAAGGGTCTCGGTGATGTCACTGGTCTCTAGTGATTGGATAGGCTGTGTTCTCATGAATATGAAGGGTCTCTGTGATTTTTATCAACCCTGCTGTTACCTGATGAGCTCACAAACTATGTGTACCAGCATTGCCCCAAATCCATACCATGCTTTCCATAGGATGGTGTCTCTCTTTCTCAGGCAGTTTGCAGCGTAGTCAGTCTCTGGCAGTGACAGGGTAAACCAATCAGAGAGCTGCCTGCGGAGGAGGTTGAGGATCAGTAACTGTATACGATGCGTAACAATACAAGAAGCACTTCTACAAAGAACACAACACACGTCTGCAACTTCCCTGGAAACCACAAAGCCCCGAGCAATCTATTATTTTATTGCATGCTACAGATCTAGAGGCTTCATGTAGAGAAATTACAGCCTGCGAGACTCCAGTCTGGCTGGTAATACAATCACTTCCTGATACTGAATATAAACATGTACATTGTAGCTGACTATATATACATCATATTCATGAGAATGTAGCATAGAGACCAGTGACATCACCGAGACCCTTCATATTCATGGGAACACCGCCTATCCAATCACTAGAGACCAGTGACATCACCGAGACCCTTCATATTCATGAGAACACAACCTAACCAATCACTAGAGACCAGTGACATCACCGAGACCCTTCATATTCATGGGAACACCGCCTATCCAATCACTAGAGACCAGTGACATCACAGAGACCCTTCATATTCATGAGAACAGAACCTATCCAATCACTAGAGACCAGTGACATCACCGAGACCCTTCATATTCATGAGAACACAGCCTATCCAATCACTAGAGACCAGTGACATCACCGAGACCCTTCATATTCATGAGAACAGAACCTATCCAATCACTAGAGACCAGTGACATCACCGAGACCCTTCATATTCATGAGAACACAGCCTATCCAATCACTAGAGACCAGTGACATCACCAAGACCCTTCATATTCATGAGAACAGAACCTATCCAATCACTAGAGACCAGTGACATCACCGAGACCCTTCATATTCATGAGAACACAGCCTATCCAATCACTAGAGACCAGTGACATCACCGAGACCCTTCATATTCATGAGAACACAGCCTATCCAATCACTAGAGACCAGTGACATCACCGAGACCCTTCATATTCATGAGAACACAGCCTATCCAATCACTAGAGACCAGTGACATCACAGAGACCCTTCATATTCATGAGAACACAGCCTATCCAATCACTAGAGACCAGTGACATCACCGAGACCCTTCATATTCATGAGAACGCAGCCTATCCAATCACTAGAGACCAGTGACATCACCGAGACCCTTCATATTCATGAGAACACAGCCTATCCAATCACTAGAGACCAGTGACATCACCGAGACCCTTCATATTCATGAGAACACAGCCTATCCAATCACTAGAGACCAGTGACATCACCGAGACCCTTCATGAGAACACAGCCTATCCAATCACTAGAGACCAGTGACATCACCGAGACCCTTCATATTCATGAGAACACAGCCTATCCAATCACTAGAGACCAGTGACATCACCGAGACCCTTCATATTCATGAGAACACAGCCTATCCAATCACTAGAGACCAGTGACATCACAGAGACCCTTCATATTCATTAGAACACAGCCTATCCAATCACTAGAGACCAGTGACATCACAGAGACCCTTCATATTCATTAGAACACAGCCTATCCAATCACTAGAGACCAGTGACATCACAGAGACCCTTCATATTCATGAGAACACAGCCTATCCAATCACTAGAGACCAGTGACATCACCGAGACCCTTCATATTCATTAGAACACAGCCTATCCAATCACTAGAGACCAGTGACATCACCGAGACCCTTCATATTCATGAGAACACAGCCTATCCAATCACTAGAGACCAGTGACATCACCGAGACCCTTCATATTCATGAGAACACAGCCTATCCAATCACTAGAGACCAGTGACATCACCGAGACCCTTCATATTCATGAGAACACAGCCTATCCAATCACTAGAGACCAGTGACATCACAGAGACCCTTCATATTCATGAGAACACAGCCTATCCAATCACTAGAGACCAGTGACATCACCGAGACCCTTCATATTCATTAGAACACAGCCTATCCAATCACTA
The DNA here is from genome assembly GCA_029574335.1 of Rana kukunoris. Taxonomy (NCBI): domain Eukaryota; kingdom Metazoa; phylum Chordata; class Amphibia; order Anura; family Ranidae; genus Rana; species Rana kukunoris. Next base: position 57,151 of record JAJQKJ010002762.1, read on the forward strand.
GAGACCAGTGACATCACAGAGACCCTTCATATTCATGAGAACACAGCCTATCCAATCACTAGAGACCAGTGACATCACAGAGACCAGCTTCATATTCATGAGAACACAGCCTATCCAATCACTAGAGACCAGTGACATCACCGAGACCCTTCATATTCATTAGAACACAGCCTATCCAATCACTAGAGACCAGTGACATCACCGAGACCCTTCATATTCATTAGAACACAGCCTATCCAATCACTAGAGACCAGTGACATCACAGAGACCCTTCATAGTTCTCTGTGACTCTGACTTCCATCTTGCACTTGCATCTCCCTTGTCCCCGTGATAAGAGCCAGGCAGGCAGGGATCTGTGAGAGACGGCAAGAGGAAATTTGACCTTGTAAACTCAGAAGGCCTCTGAAGTGACAGTGGTTCCTGCCACGTTTCGCCTGGGTGCAAGGGCCACAGGTAATAGCCCGGTGGGCCGGATTCGGCCCGTGGGCCTTGTGTTTGACACATGTGATTTAGATATCGGGTTGTCCAACAAGCTGATCCCTCTATACAAAGAAAACAGGTGAACTTGCGTCTCATCATTTCCGCAGGTGTCCTCATCTTGGCTTTAATTCGGAGCATTGGTGACATTTGGGGCACGAAGTCGTGCAGAAGCTCTGCCATAGAAGATTCCCATCATATATTTGGAGCGCCTCCCATGTTGGTGATCAGCGCTCAGTGTTGGATGTCAGCGTGCGCTACGAAGACGCATCAATTAAACAAGCACAAGGCGGATATTTATATACACACTATAAATAATTCATCAATCACACCGCTTGTCTGAACAGCAAAATACTCGATCCCGCGGTGTAAAGTGAAAGAACGGCGTGTTCTCCGCAAGTGTAGATTGTGAATGATTACCTCCGTGTTTATCTAAAAGTCCATTCTAATGCGACTCTCACATTTCTACATGCTTGGTCTTCCATATTTTAAATCCCGTATAATAAAAATAGAGATTTTCCGATCAGCCACTAGAGGGAGCTCTCTGTTTTACTCGTTGCTTAAAGTGGGCCTTAACTCACTTTTTCTTTTTCCTTCCATGTCGCCCCCCATAACAAATTGCAAAAATTTAGGGAAAGAGAGAGATATACCTATTTCCGGCAAAGCTCTGCCAGCTCCTGTTTTTTGTCTGTTAGAAACCATTCCTTCACCCCACCCCCTACCCACATCCGAGCACCATTCCTTGGTTCCACCCCCTACCCACCTCCGAGCACCATTCCCTTATTCCACCCCCTACCCACCTCCGAGCACCATTCCTTGGTTCCACCCCCTACCCACCTCCGAGCATCATTTCTCGGTTACATCTCATACCCACCCATGAGCACCATTCCTTGGTTCCAGCCCATACCCACCTCCGAGCACCATTTATCGGTTACATCTCATACCCACCCATGAGCACCATTCCTTGGTTCCAGCCCATACCCACCTCCGAGCACCATTTCTCGGTTACATCTCATACCCACCCATGAGCACCATTCCTTGGTTCCAGCCCATACCCACCTCCAAGCACCATTTCTCGGTTACATCTCATACCCACCCATGAGCACCATTCCTTGGTTCCACCCCATACCCACCTCCGAGCACCATTCCTTGGTTCCACCCCCTACCCACCTCCAAACACCATTCCTTCATTCCACCCCATACCCACCTCCGAGCAACATTCCTTCATTCCACCCCATACCCACCTCCGAGCACAGTAGACCATAAGCTTTTATTGACCCGGCTAGCTGAAGTAGCCAGAGTCGCAGAAGGCGATTTATCTTGGTTCTCCTCTTTTTTGGAAAACAGATCGCAAATAGTGAAGTTAGGATCTTTCTTTTCGGAAAAACGCACGGTATCATACGGAGTCCCTCAAGGATCTCAGCTGTCCCCGGTGTTATTTAACATTTATCTCCGTCCGCTTTTTGAGATCATCAGCAGTCAAAAACTGCTCTATCACTCTTATGCAGACGACACGCAACTGTATTTCCGCATTTGCAATAAAAAGGATCACCACCTCAATCTAGAGACATGTCTCTCTTTGATAGAGGACTGGATGACAAAGAGTTATCTCAAACTCAACGGAGCGAAAACAGAACTCCTTCTGTTTCACGCCAAACGTAAGAATCTACCTGCAACAACTTGGACACCCCCGCCCATTCTGGGCAAAATCATCACCCCTAGCGCCAAAGTCAAAAGCCTCGGGGTCATTTTCGACTCCTACATGACTATGGACGCACAAATAGGGTCAGTAGTCAGCGGATCTCACCATCTGCTGCGCCTACTAAGCAGGCTTATCCCTTTTATCCCCAAAGAAGACATTGCGGTCGTGGTGGGAGCAATTGTTAACTCCAGACTGGACTATGCAAATGCCCTTTACCTCGGACTCCCAAAGTACCAAATCGCTCATCTGCAAGAAGTTCAAAATACGGCCGCTAGACTTGTGACTGGGAAAAAACCCTGGGAATCAATCTCACCTTCACTGAGATCCCTTCACTGGTTACCAGTAAAAGACAGAATCACTTTTAAAGCTCTCTGTCTAACGCATAGATGTGTCCATGGGAATGCCCCCCATTATCTATGCGAAAAAATAAAAGCCCATAACCCCAATCGCGTGCTGCGATCCACTAATAAAAATCTTCTGCAGATACCGAAAGCTGGATACAAATCCAAAGGAGACAGAAGATTCGCGGTCCAAGGTCCCAGACTATGGAACGCTTTGCCAACCAGTATTCGGTTGGAGGAGAACCACTCAGCATTCAGGAAAAAGATCAAGACTCATCTCTTTTGATACCAAAGGAGACAGGAACAACAAGCACCCAGAGGCGATTCAGTTCGCATGTGCCGCGCTATATAAGTTTTCATTCATTCATTCATTCCTTGGTTCCACCCCATACCCAACTCCGAGCACTATTCCTTCATTCCACCCCATACCCACATCCGAGCCCCATTCCTTGGTTCCACCCCCTACCCACCTCCAAGCACCATTCCTTGGTTCCACCCCCTACCCACCTCCGAGCATCATTTCTCGGTTACATCTCATACCCACCCATGAGCACCATTCCTTGGTTCCAGCCCATACCCACCTCCGAGCACCATTTCTCGGTTACATCTCATACCCACCCATGAGCACCATTCCTTGGTTCCAGCCCATACCCACCTCCGAGCACCATTTCTCGGTTACATCTCATACCCACCCATGAGCACCATTCCTTGGTTCCAGCCCATACCCACCTCCAAGCACCATTTCTCGGTTACATCTCATACCCACCCATGAGCACCATTCCTTGGTTCCACCCCATACCCACCTCCGAGCACCATTCCTTGGTTCCACCCCCTACCCACCTCCAAACACCATTCCTTGGTTCCACCCCATACCCACCTCCAAGCACCATTCCTTCATTCCACCCCATACCCACCTCCGAGCAACATTCCTTCATTCCACCCCATACCCACCTCCGAGCACAGTAGACCATAAGCTTTTATTGACCCGGCTAGCTGAAGTAGCCAGAGTCGCAGAAGGCGATTTATCTTGGTTCTCCTCTTTTTTGGAAAACAGATCGCAAATAGTGAAGTTAGGATCTTTCTTTTCGGAAAAACGCACGGTATCATACGGAGTCCCTCAAGGATCTCAGCTGTCGCCGGTGTTATTCAACATTTATCTCCGTCCGCTTTTTGAGATCATCAGCAGTCAAAAACTGCTCTATCACTCTTATGCAGACGACACGCAACTGTATTTCCGCATTTGCAATAAAAAGGATCACCACCTCAATCTAGAGACATGCCTCTCTTTGATAGAGGACTGGATGACAAAGAGTTATCTCAAACTCAACGGAGCGAAAACAGAACTCCTTCTGTTTCACGCCAAACGTAAGAATCTACCTGCAACAACTTGGACACCCCCGCCCATTCTGGGCAAAATCATCACCCCTAGCGCCAAAGTCAAAAGCCTCGGGTCATTTTCAACTCCTACATGACTATGGACGCACAAATAGGGTCAGTAGTCAGCGGATCTCACCATCTGCTGCGCCTACTAAGCAGGCTTATCCCTTTTATCCCCAAAGAAGACATTGCGGTCGTGGTGGGAGCAATTGTTAACTCCAGACTGGACTATGCAAATGCCCTTTACCTCGGACTCCCAAAGTACCAAATCGCTCATCTGCAAGAAGTTCAAAATACGGCCGCTAGACTTGTGACTGGGAAAAAACCCTGGGAATCAATCTCACCTTCACTGAGATCCCTTCACTGGTTACCAGTAAAAGACAGAATCACTTTTAAAGCTCTCTGTCTAACGCATAGATGTGTCCATGGGAATGCCCCCCATTATCTATGCGAAAAAATAAAAGCCCATAACCCCAATCGCGTGCTGCGATCCACTAATAAAAATCTTCTGCAGATACCGAAAGCTGGATACAAATCCAAAGGAGACAGAAGATTCGCGGTCCAAGGTCCCAGACTATGGAACGCTTTGCCAACCAGTATTCGGTTGGAGGAGAACCACTCAGCATTCAGGAAAAAGATCAAGACTCATCTCTTTTGATACCAAAGGAGACAGGAACAACAAGCACCCAGAGGCGATTCAGTTCGCATGTGCCGCGCTATATAAGTTTTCATTCATTCATTCATTCATTCCTTGGTTCCACCCCATACCCAACTCCGAGCACTATTCCTTCATTCCACCCCATACCCACATCCGAGCCCCATTCCTTGGTTCCACCCCCTACCCACCTCCAAGCACCATTCCTTCATTCCACCCCCTACCCACCTCTGAGCACCATTCCTTGGTTCCACCCCTTACCCACCTCCAAGCACCATTCCTTCATTCCACCCCCTACCCACCTCCGAGCACCATTCCTTGGTTCCACCCCCTACCCACCTCCAAACACCATTCCTTGGTTCCACCCCTTACCCACCTCCAAAAACCATTCCTTCATTCCACCCCATACCCACCTCAGAGCACAATTCCTCGGTTCCACCCCCTACCCACCTCCGAGCACCATTCCTTGGTTCCACCCCCTACCCACCTCCGAGAACCATTCCTTGGTTCCACCCCATACCCACCTCTGAGCACCATTCCTTCATTCCACCCCCTACCCACCTCCGAGCACCATTCCTTCATTCCACCCCATACCCACCTCAGAGCACCATTCCTCGGTTCCACCCCATACCCACCTCCGAGCACCATTCCTTGGTTCCACCCCCTACCCACCTCCGAGCACCATTCCTTGATTCCACCTCCGAGCACCATTCCTTGGTTCCACCCCTGGCCCACCTCCAAGCACCATTCCTTGGTTCAACCCAATACCCACCTCCGAGCACCATTCCTTGGTTCCACCCCCTACCCACCTCCGAGCACCATTCCTTGATTCCACCTCCGAGCACCATTCCTTGGTTCCACCCCTGGCCCACCTCCAAGCACCATTCCTTGGTTCAACCCAATACCCACCTCCGAGCACCATTCCTTGGTTCCACCCCATACCCACCTCCGAGTCAGGCTTTTTGTCCAACATCAGTGCCTGACCTCACAAATGCTCTTCTGGGAGAATGGTTAAACATCCCCATAGACACCCTCCGAAACCTTGTGGACGGCCTTCCCAGAAGAGGTGAAGCTGTTATAGCCGCAAAGGGCGGGGCCAACTTAATATTGAACCCTCCGGACTAAGACTGGGATGTCATTAAATTTCATGTGTGTGTAAAGGCCGGCGTCCCAATACTTTTGGTAATATAGTGTAGGTAATAAAATAATAATATAAGAGAAGATATAATGGCTGCCGGCGTTGGCCGTTGTAAGTCCATAAAAAGTGACTTTTCTTCGCTGGCCGTCGTCTGTATTTTTAAAAGAAACACTTTTTTACGAGTTCAATAACAAATCGCAACTTGTCTCCAATCTTTGTATCCGTTACGCTTTATAAATCTTATTGCACGCGGAAGATCGTTTTATTGGCTCATTTTATAGAATTATCGCACGGAGAATTGTTGGAGAACACGCCGTGATTTCTGACATGTGCGGCTCCGGGTGACACTAAAATATAATTTACCGGAACGCTCAGCTACCCGGAACTTCCGGAACTCCCCGCTGAGATCTGGACCGCCACTACTTGTGTGATAAAATTATAATGACCCGCAGCAAGAAGGGCTTTCAGAGTGCCGCTGGGCAGGGCTGCAGTCCCCGAACTCTCCTCTAGTCCAGCAGTCTCCAAACTGCGGCCCTGGGGCCGGGTGCAACCCTTTGCTTGCCCCAATGATGGGACACTATTCCTCCCACTGACACCAATGATGGGACACTATTCCTCCCACTGACACCAATGATGGGACACTATTCCCCCCACTGACACCAATGATAGGACACTATTCCTCCTACTGACACCAATAATGGGACACTATTCCTCCCACTGACACCAATGATGGGACACTATTCCCCCCACTGACACCAATGATGGGACATTAATCCTCCCCCCACTGACACCAATGATAGGACACTATTCCTCCTACTGACACCAATAATGGGACACTATTCCTCCCACTGACACCAATGATGGAACACTATTCCCCCCACTGACACCAATGATGGGACATTATTCCTCCCACTGACACCAATGATGGGACACTATTCCTCCCACTGACAGCAATGATGGGACACTATTCCTCCCACTGATACCAATGATGGGACACTATTCCCCCCCACTGACACCAATGGTGGGACACTATTCCCCCCACTGACACCAATGATGGGACACTATTCCTCCCACTGCCACCAATGATGGGACACTATTCCTCCCACTGCCACCAATGATGGGACACTATTCCTCCCACTGACACCAATGATGGGACACTATTCCTCCCACTGACACCAATGATGGGACACTATTCCCCCACTGACACCAATGATGGGACATTATTCCTCCCATTGATACCAATGATGGGACACTATTCCTCCCACTGACACCAATGATGGGACATTATTCCTCCCATTGATACCAATGATGGGACACTATTCCTCCCACTGACACCAATGATGGGACACTATTCCTCCCACTGACACCAATGATGGGACACTATTCCTCCCACTGACACCAATGATAGGACACTATTCCACCTACTGACACCAATGATGGGACACTATTCCCCCCACTGACACCAATGATGGGACACTATTCCTCCCACTGACACCAATGATGAGGCACTATTCCTCCCACTGACACCAATGATGAGGCACTATTCCTCCCACTGACACCAATGATGAGGCACTATTCCTCCCACTGACACCAATGATGAGGCACTATTCCTCCCACTGACACCAATGAATGGGCAAAATTCCTCCTAATGACACCAACAATAGGGCATACTGTATGTCCTCCCACTGACACCAACGATGGAGTATAATTCCTTCAGTGACATCAACAACGGGGCACTGTTTCTCTCAATGACACCAATCATGGAACACTATACCTCCCATTGACACTAACTATGGGACACAGTTTCTTCCAATGACACCAACAATTGTCCTCCCACTGACACCAATGAAGGGGCAAAATTATTTCCACTGACACCAATGTTGGGGTACAACTCTTTCCAATAACACCAACAATGGGGCACTATTCTTTCCACTGATGCCAATAAATGGGCACTATTCCTCCCACTGGCACCAATGATGGTGCGCTATTCCTACCACTGACACCAATGATGGGGCACTATTCCTCCCACTGACCCCAATGATGGGGCGCTATTCCTCCCACTGACCCCAATGATGGGGCACAAAGTTTTGCCTCACAAATTGAGAGAAAAGCAGATGAAGACATTGTCGGGGGAGTCCTGTGATCTCTGTGAGAGGTAATAAATACCCGGAATTGTTACACTTTACTTTGTATGCTGCACTTAACGTGAAATATCTTCTGGCTCCACTGTAAAGATCGCCATATTTCTATCCGGGGGTATAAATCGCGTTTCGCTTCCAGTGTGTACTTAGCCGCCATTCCTTCCTTCCATATTCCATCTTGTCCAGCGACGTTCCCAGGGATGGAAATGAGAGGCGTCCCTCAAATCAGCTGAAAGGATTTTTTATGGATGCAGTAAATCCCGACATCTCGCTCTCCGCCCCGCTGCGCTCACTTTTCCCGATCGATAAAAAATCTAATAGGATTTTATGCCTCTTCAACTCTTCTCATCTCGCTTAGTGAGGGGGAAATGTCTGCCTGTCAGCGCCGGTCACAGCCAATGACTGGCAGCGGCTGACACCGCGCTGCGGGGACTCCCGCCGTTTCGTCTTTTTTACGATTTCTAAGCAATCCAATAAGGCCCATTAATGATGCAACCAATCAGAGTTTAAAGAAGAACTCTTCCTTCAATTTATTTTTTGTTCTGTCCCCCGGAGATACGGTTCACTAACAGTTTGTCCGATGTCCCCACATTCACTTTGTCATGAAGCCATGTGGGGGAGGGGACAAATTCAACTTTTTGGCCTAAAAGCAAAATGCTATGTGTGGGGGGAAAACTAACGCTGCACATCACCCTGAACACACCATCCCCACCGTGAAACATGGTGGTGGCAGCTTAACGTGGTGGGGGTGCTTTTCTTCAGCAGGGACAGGGAAGCTGGTCAGAGTTGATGGGAAGATGAATGGAGACAAATACAGGACAATCTTAGAAGAAAACCTGTAAAAGACTTGAGACCGGGGGGGGGGTTTCACCTTCCAGCAGGACAACGACCCTAAAGTACAGCCAGAGCTACAATGGAATGGTTTAGATTAAAGCCTATTCATGTGTTAGAATGGCCCAGTCACAGTCCAGACCTAAATCCCATTGAGAATCTGTGGCAAGACTTGAAAATTGCTGATCACAGACGCTCTCCATCCAATCTGACAGAGACAGAGATATTTTACAAAGAAGAATGGGCAGAAATGTCTGGTAGAGACACCCCCAAAAAGACTTGTAGAGAAAGGGGGTTTTACAAAGTATTGACTCTGGGGGGCGCCATACAAATGTCCCTCCTCCCCACACTTTTCACACATTTATTTGTATCATTTATCATTTTCCTTCACAATTCACTTTGTGTTGGTCTCTCACATAAAATCCCAATAAAATACATTTACGGGTTTTGGTTTTAACATTAGAGAATGTGGGAGATTTCAGGGGGTATGAATACTTTTTCAGGGCGCTGTATATATAGAGGGCAGAAATACTTTTTCAAGGCGCTGTTTATAGAGGGGTATGAATACTTTTAAGGCGCTGTTTATAGAGGGGTATGAATACTTTTTCAAGGCGCTGTATATAGAGGGGTATGAATACTTTTTCAAGGCACTGTATATAGGAGGGGGTATGAATACTTTTCCAGGCGCTGTATATAGAGGGGGTATGAATACTTTTTCAAGGCACTGTATATATAGAGGGGTATGAATACTTTTTTAAGGCGCTGTATATAGAGGGGTTTGAATACTTTTTCAAGGCGCTGTATATATAGGGGTATGAATACTTTTTCCTGTCTCTGTATTTCTATGGGTATGAATACTTTTTCCAGGCTCTGTATATAGAGGGGGTATGAATACCTTTTCAAGGCTCTGTATATAGAGGGGTATGAATACTTTTTCAAGGCTCTGTATAGAGAGGGGTATGAATACTTTTTCAAGACACTGTATATAGAGGGGTATAAATACTTTTTAAAGGCGCTGTATATAGAGAGGTATGAATACTTTTTCAAGGTGCTGTATATATAGAGGGGTATGAATACTTTTAAGGCGCTGTTTATAGAGGGGTATGAATACTTTTTCAAGGCGCTGTATATAGAGGGGTATGAATACTTTTTCAAGGCACTGTATATAGGAGGGGGTATGAATACTTTTCCAGGCGCTGTATATAGAGGGGGTATGAATACTTTTTCAAGGCACTGTATATATAGAGGGGTATGAATACTTTTTTAAGGCGCTGTATATAGAGGGGTTTGAATACTTTTTCAAGGCGCTGTATATATAGGGGTATGAATACTTTTTCCTGTCTCTGTATTTCTATGGGTATGAATACTTTTTCCAGGCTCTGTATATAGAGGGGGTATGAATACCTTTTCAAGGCTCTGTATATAGAGGGGTATGAATACTTTTTCAAGGCTCTGTATAGAGAGGGGTATGAATACTTTTTCAAGACACTGTATATAGAGGGGTATAAATACTTTTTAAAGGCGCTGTATATAGAGAGGTATGAATACTTTTTCAAGGTGCTGTATATATAGAGGGGTATGATTACTTTTTCCAGACTCTGTATATAGAGGGGTATGAATACTTTTTCAAGGCGCTGTATATAGAGGGGTATGAATACTTTTTCAAGGCTCTGTATATAGAGGGGTATAAATACTTTTTCAAGGCACTGTATATAGGAGGGGGTATGAATACTTTTTTCAAGACCCTGTATATAGAGGGGTATGAATACTTTTTCAAGACCCTGTATATATAGAGGGGTATGATTACTTTTTCCAGACTCTGTATATAGAGGGGTATGAATACTTTTTCAAGGCGCTGTATATAGAGGGGTATGAATACTTTTTTAAGGCTCTGTCTATAGAGGGGTATGAATGCTTTTTCAAGGCTCTGTATATAGAGGGGTATGAATACTTTTTCCAGGCACTGTATATAGAGGGGTATGAATACTTTTTCAAGGTGCTGTATATATAGAGGGGTATGAATACTTTTTCCAGCCTCTGTATATAGAGGGGTATGAATACTTTTTCAAGGCGCTGTATATAGGAGGGGTATGAATACTTTTTCCAGGCTCTGTATATAGAGGGGGTATGAATACCTTTTCAAGGCTCTGTATATAGAGGGGTATGAATACTTTCTCAAGGCTCTGTCTATAGAGGGGTATGAATACTTTTTCAAGGCTCTGTATATAGAGGGGTATAAATACTTTTTCAAGGCGCTGTATATAGAGGGGTATGAATACTTTTTCAAGGCGCTGTATATAGAGGGGTATGAATACTTTTTCAAGGCTCTGTATATAGAGGGGTATGAATACTTTTTCAAGGCTCTGTATATAGAGAGGGGTATAAATACTTTTTCAAGGCTCTGTATATAGAGGGGGTATGAATACTTTTTCCTGGATAAGAATAACTCGCCTCTCTCTTTTTTAATTAGAAGTTTCCCTATAAAAGAATAGAATAGAATAGAGAAGAATAATAGAACCCCCATAAATTGCGCCCTTTTTCCCCCCGTTGGGGCCGCCACTCCACAGCGGTGTGCGATTTAATGACGCGGAGAGCGCCCCCCCCCCCCCGAGACTCGGCTCCATCTTCTCCGCTGCAATTAGAGGTAATGGGACCGCCGAATGGCTTCATCAAGATAATTCATTAATCAAGATCGTTAGGATTCCGCCGCAATGGTCGGCTCATTAAAAGGGTAATCAGGAAGAGCGGCGCGAGCGGCCAGACCGCGACCGGCCGACCTGTAATCCTTCTATACGGTAAAGAGGACCAGGGCTCAAAGAGAGGATGATTTGCTAAGGGCCCCCCGTTCACCCCTGGGTATAAGAGAAATGAACGAACGCACGACAAAAATGGCGCTAAAATACGCGACGCGCTTGCTGTGCCATTCATTTTTAATCGCGTCCCAACCGCAGACAGCAGGCGCAAATAGAAAAACACACAAAACCGTGCAAAACACCGGCGGCAGGCAACATGGTTGTTAGGGGGGCGGGGTGGCTACCGGCTTCACACGAACCAATAAACAATTTCTTTAAAAAAAAAACACGTTGTTTACTGATTGTTAAAGACACCGGCAGCCACTGGCTCCTTAACAACCATGGTTGTTAGGGATGCTGGCGGTTGCCGGTTCCTTAACCTTCGCAAGATAAGGAACCGTGGCATCTGCTCACTTCCTAAACAACCAATGAATCATCGGCTGTCAGCGGGAAATGTGAAAAAGAATTGCTGACAAATTAAAATTAAAAACTAGTAGTGGTCCCGGCTTGCGAAAGTTAAGAAACCGGCAACCGCCAGCGTCCCTAACAACCATGGTTGTTAGGGAGCGAGTGGTTGCCGGTGTCTTTAACAATCAGTAAACAACATGGTTTTTAAGAAGCGAGTGACTACCAATGTCTTTAACAATCAGTAAACAACGTGGTTGTTAAGGAGTAGGCGGCCGCCGCGTCCTTAACAACCGATGAACCATCAGCTGTCAGCGGGGAATGTAAAAAAGAATTGCCGGCAAATGAAGATTAAACCCGCACAAAGCAAAAGTGTTTGGTAACTGCCGCATAAAACATTTGTTAAAGTCAGTTCACAAAAGGAAAAAATAAATGCATGCGATGTGTAGTGGTCCCGGCTTGCGATGAAAGTTAAGAAACTGGCAACCGCCAGCGTCCCTAACAACCAGTAGACAACATGGTTGTTAAGGTGCGAGTGGCTACCGGTGTCCTTAACAACCAGTAAACAACGTGGTTTTTTAAGAAGCGAGAAACTACCGTTTTTTTAGCAACCAGTAAACAACTTGGTTGTTAAGGAGCGGGCGGCCACTGCATCCTTAACAACTGAAGAATCATCAGCTGTCAGCGAGAAATGTGAAAAGAATTGCCGGCAGCTGAAAATGAAAACCGCACAAAGCAAAAGGGTTTGGTAAAGTCAATTTGCAAAAGGAAAAAATAAATAAATGTATGTGATAAATAAGTAGTGGTCCCGGCTTGCGATAGTTAAGAAACCGGCAGCCGCCAGCATCCCTAACAACCAGTTAACAACATGGTTGTTAAGGTGCGAGTGGCTACCGGTGTCCTTAACAACCAGTAAACAACGTGGTTGTTAAGGAGTGGGGTCGGCTGCTGCATCCCTAACAACCGATGAATCATCAGCTGTCAGCGGGGAATGTGAAAAGAATTGCCGGCAGCTGAAAATGAAAACTGCACAAAGCAAAAACATTTGTTAAAGTCAATTTGCAAAAGGAAAAAATAAATAAATGTATGTGATAAATAAGTAGTGGTCCCGGCTTACGATAGTTAAGAAACCGGCAGCCGCCAGCATCCCTAACAACCAGTAGACAACATGGCTGTTAAGAAGCGGGCGGCCGCTGCATCCTTAACAACCGATGAATCATCAGCTGTCAGCGGGGAATGTAAAAAGAATTTCCGGCAACTGAAAATGAAATGTGTCCATCCATTCCTCACCTTCTCGTCCTGCATTGGTCCGGACGGAGGAGGTGGAGGAGGAGGAGGAGAAGACAGCGGCCCCGGCGGCTCACACTTTCCAGCGCTCCGGTCGCTATATTCAGTGTTTCCCGGCGCACTGTGATTGGGCGTATGGGGGTCATGTGCAGAGGCGGGACTTCAGGAGCAACCGCGATCACGGATAGGCCAGCCACACGCCGCACATGACCCCCATACGCCCAGTCACAGGGCGCCGGACACTGAACATGGCGGCCGGAGCTCGGGGGACACAGGAAATTAAAGTAAAGAGCAGGCAGCCAGTAGTGACATTACTGGCACAAAATTTCGCCCCCCCCCTACATGTCGTGCCCAGGGCCACCGCACCCCCTGCACCCCCCCCTCCCCACGCTACGCCACTGATCCCAAGAGATGGTTGTGTGTGAAAATCCCAGAAATACTCAGACCAACCTGTCTGCCACCAACAGCCATGCCACATTCAAACTCACTACAATCCCCTTTCTTCCCCATTCTGATGCTCGGTTTGATCGTCAGCAAGTCATCTTCACCACGTCTAGAGGCCTAAATGCATTGAGTTGCCGCCACGTGATTGGCTGATTAGCAATTTTTGTCACCGAGCAGCTGAACAGGTGTACCTAATAAAGTGGCCGGTGGGTGTATATGTGAATACAAAGTATAGGCGGGGGGGGGGGGGGTCAGCCCCTCTTGGCGTTGATCACGGATTGGTGGGGATTTATTCACTCAGCCTTGCAAAGTTGATGACAGGTCCACTTTAATCCTGCACAGCATGCACACTCTGTAATTGCTTTCCTCTGTGGGGGCAGGGGGTGGGGGGGGGGGGCGCTGACCTCGAGGGGTTGCTCATCTCGCAGCAGTAAAAAAAAAAAGTCATGAAATATTCACACGGTGCTCCGTGTCTCGTCAGGAAATAAGGCAGCATTTCATATCCCAGCAGATTGGACCCGGGGAACACATGAAAACCTGGCCTGTGACACCCTAAAAAAATAGAAACAGAAGCCTGAGACTTAAAGGGGAACTCCACGCCGCCTGCAAAAGAGTAGACAAGGACCAGGACCCCACCGGGGGAATAAAACAGAAAAATTCTATCCACAGCACTAAGGGGTCTATTTATAAAATAAAAAATTGCATAGCGATTCGTCCAGTGAAAGCGCATGTACGCTCATTCTGTGCTAACAGGAGGAACAAACAAATGTTATTGGGCTATTTCCAGTGCTGGTCGAATGTTTTCCATTCATTTCAAACAGAAAATACCACGTTCGGCCACTAGATGGTGCTAACTATCATAAAAAAAAGAGCTACTTAGCACCACCTAGTGGCCAAATGTGGTATTTTCTGTTTTAAAATACTAAAAACAGCATAGGAAATAGCCCAATAACATTGCATGGTACCGATACCAATTGGAAAACCTGAAATAATAACTATTAAATTGTAGGTATTGGAATTTCCTTTCGAATTTGGGTGTTAGTGAATACGAATTTATCCGAAATAACGAATGCCGCATCTAAACAAATGGAAGGGAAAGAATTAATAATAAAAATAAAAATACAATTTTTTTATATTATTATTATGTATTATTATTTATTAATTACGTTCCATTCGTAACTTCGGATAAATTTGTATTCGTTACGTTCACTAACAGCGAAATTCCAATACCTACAATATATTATTAGTTAGTTAATTATTATTCAGAATTTTCGGATTTTCTTCCTTATTTTCGAATTTACGAATTAATGATTTTACAAATTTGTGAATTTTCGAATGAATGATTTTATGAAAAATTTGAAAATTCTCAAGTTTAGAAAAATCGTAAATTTAAAAATTCATACATTAGTAAAATTTATAAATTTGTAAAACAGTACATTTTAAAAATTCATAAAATCACTCATTCCAAAATCCATATATTTGGAAAAATCGTAAATTTGCAAAATCGTTAATTCGAAGATTCAAAAATTTGTACAAAAGTATTGGGACGCCCGCCTTTACACTATATTACCAAAAGTATTGGGACGCCCGCCTTTACACTATATTACCAAAAGTATTGGGACGCCCGCCTTTACACTATATTCCCAAAAGTATTGGGACGCCCGCCTTTACACTATATTCCCAAAAGTATTGGGACGCCCGCCTTTACACTATATTCCCAAAAGTATTGGGACGCCCGCCTTTACACTATATTCCCAAAAGTATTGGGACGCCCGCCTTTACACTATATTCCCAAAAGTATTGGGACGTCCGCCTTTACACTATATTTCCAAAAGTATTGGGACGCCCGCCTTTACACTATATTCCCAAAAGTATTGGGACGCCCGCCTTTACACTATATTCCCAAAAGTATTGGGACGCCCGCCTTTACACTATATTCCCAAAAGTATTGGGACGCCCGCCTTTACACTATATTCCCAAAAGTATTGGGACGACCGCCTTTACACTATATTCCCAAAAGTATTGGGACGCCCGCCTTTACACTATATTCCCAAAAGTATTGGGACGCCCGCCTTTACACTATATTCCCAAAAGTATTGGGACGCCCGCCTTTACACTATACAGGGAGTGCAGAATTATTAGGCAAGTTGTATTTTTGAGGATTCATTTTATTATTGAACAACAACCATGTTCTCAATGAACCCAAAAAACTCATTAATATCAAAGCTGAATATTTTTGGAAGTAGTTTTTAGTTTGTTTTTAGTTTTAGCTATTTTAGGGGGATATCTGTGTGTGCAGGTGACTATTACTGTGCATAATTATTAGGCAACTTAACAAAAAACAAATATATACCCATTTCAATTATTTATTTTTACCAGTGAAACCAATATAACATCTCAACATTCACCAAATATACATTTCTGACATTCAAAAACAAAACAAAAACAAATCAGTGACCAATATAGGCACCTTTCTTTGCAAGGACACTCAAAAGCCTGACATCCATGGATTCTGTCAGTGTTTTGATCTGTTCACCATCAACCACAGCCTCCCAGACACTGTTCAGAGAGGTGTACTGTTTTCCCTCCTTGTAAATCTCACATTTGATGATGGACCACAGGTTCTCAATGGGGTTCAGATCAGGTGAACAAGGAGGCCATGTCATTCGTTTTTCTTCTTTTATACCCTTTCTTGCCAGCCACGCTGTGGAGTACTTGGACGCGTGTGATGGAGCATTGTCCAGCATGAAAATCATGTTTTTCTTGAAGGATGCAGACTTCTTCCTGTACCACTGCTTGAAGAAGGGGTCTTCCAGAAACTGGCAGTAGGACTGGGAGTTGAGCTTGACTCCATCCTCAACCCGAAAAGGCCCCACAAGCTCATCTTTGATGATACCAGTCCAAACCAGTACTCCACCTCCACCTTGCTGGCGTCTGAGTCGGACTGGAGCTCTCTGCCCTTTACCAATCCAGCCACGGGCCCATCCATCTGGCCCATCAAGACTCACTCTCATTTCATCAGTCCATAAAACCTTAGAGATATTTCTTGGCCCAGTCTTGACGTTTCAGCTTGTGTGTCTTGTTCAGTGGTGGTCGTCTTTCAGCCTTTCTTACCTTGGCCATGTCTCTGAGTATTGCACACCTTGTGCTTTTGGGCACTCCAGTGATGTTGCAGCTCTGAAATATGGCCAAACTGGTGGCAAGTGGCATCTTGGCAGCTGCACGCTTGACTTTTCTCAGTTCATGGGCAGTTATTTTGCGCCTTGGTTTTTCCACACGCTTCTTGCGACCCTGTTGACTATTTTGAATGAAACGCTTGATTGTTCGATGATCACGCTTCAGAAGCTTTGCAATTTTAAGAGTGCTGCATTCCTCTGCAAGATATCTCACTATTTGTGACTTTTCTGAGCCTGTCAAGTCCTTATTTTGACCCATTTTGCCAAAGGAAAGGAAGTCGCCTAATAATTATGCACAGTAATAGTCACCGGCACACACAGATATCCCCCTAAAATAGCTAAAACTAAAAACAAACTAAAAACTACTTCCAAAAATATTCAGCTTTGATATTAATGAGTTTTTTGGGTTCATTGAGAACATGGTTGTTGTTCAATAATAAAATTAATCCTCAAAAATACAACGTGCCTAATAATTCTGCACTCCCTGTATTCCCAAAAGTATTGGGACGTCCGCCTTTACACTATATTACCAAAAGTATTGGGACGCCCGCCTTTACACTATATTACCAAAAGTATTGGGACACCCGCCTTTACACTATATTACCAAAAGTATTGGGACGCCCGCCTTTACACTATATTACCAAAAGTATTGGGACGCCCGCCTTTACACTATATTCCCAAAAGTATTGGGACGTCCGCCTTTACACTATATTCCCAAAAGTATTGGGACGCCCGCCTTTACACTATATTACCAAAAGTATTGGGACGCCCGCCTTTACACTATATTACCAAAAGTATTGGGACGCCCGCCTTTACACTATATTCCCAAAAGTATTGGGACGCCCGCCTTTACACTATATTACCAAAAGTATTGGGACGCCCGCCTTTACACTATATTATTAAAAGTATTGGGACGCCCGCCTTTACACTATATTCCCAAAAGTATTGGGACGCCCGCCTTTACACTATATTCCCAAAAGTATTGGGACGCCTACCTCTACAAGCACATGAACTTTAATGACATCCCAGTCTTAGTCCGGACACACCTTCACCTCTTCTGGGTAGGCCGTCCACAAGGTTAAGGAGGGTGTCTATGGGAATGTTTGAGCATTCTTCCAGAAGGTCGGGGACACTGATGTTGGACGAGAAGACCTGGCTTGCAGTCTACACTCTAATTCATCCCAAAAGTGGTCTATGGGGTTGAGGTCAGGTCTCTGTGCAGGCCAGACAAGTTCCTCCACCCCAAACTCACTCATCCATGTCTTTATGGACCCATTGAAATGAATGGGCTGCCCTAAGCGAGCCACACATGAACGCGTGGGAACGCACAAAAAACATACTCACCTTATGGGGTGAATGATGTTGGACGAGAAGACCTGGCTTGCAGTCTCCACTCTAATTCATCCCAAAGGTGTTCTATGGGGTTGAGGTCAGGACTCTGTGCAGGCCAGACAAGTTCCTCCACCCCAAACTCGCTCATCCATGTCTTTATGGACCCATTGAAATGAATGGGCTGCCTTAAGCGAGCCACACATGAACGCGTGGGAACGCACAAAAAACATACTCACCTTATGGGGTGAATGAGCGTTTATATCTCCGTATACTGCTTCTCTAGATACTAATTTGGTACCTCTAGAATCAATGAAAAAAAACACTTCCCTTTCCCCAGCTTTGGGCTCCCTCTGGTGTTGGGTTCTGGGATTGACCCAGGGGCGGGGGGATGGGATGTCTGAGCAAAAAGTGTTACAATGTTTTCCTTTAAAATAACTTCCTCTATTTTATTTTTCTTACCAGGAGATCTCATTACTGCAGTGCAACCCCCTCACCCGGAGAAGACGGCTCCTCACCTGTGAGAGAACTCCGCACTCTACCTCATGTCAAGGACTACACCTGGAAAGACTGGCGAAACGCGTCGGCCGCGACGGCTTTGCACAATGACCTTTTGATGAATGTGGGGCGCAGACGGCCCCCGAGGTTCTCGGCGTTGGCTCCTTAACGTTCTGCAATAAACTTTGTGACGCTTCGGAATGTAACAAAAGAGACAAAGAATGCTTGAAGGCGGAGCTACGATCCATTCAGGGACGCGGCTGCTTCAGGGGGGGGCGTGCATTTCGGGTGTCGCAGCGCTAAAGGCGGAGCCTGCAATGTCTGCCCTTCTCTCCCGGGCCGGGTTGTCATGAAGTGTGTCTGGATTTTTAATTCTCAAAGTCTGACTTCACGTGAAATTCAGATTCGGATGGACACAGCCTCTGATGATTTGTAGGAGACTTACGGCCGGTCCCCACCCTGCCTGCAGCTTAATCACACAGGAACGCATTTGTGATCTGCAGCGGGTGTCAATAAAAAGTCAACGACACCCCAAACGCATTGTGTCTGCCAGCCCCGGATCGCTTCGTATTTCTATACCAGGCAACCCGGTTCCGGGGTGTTCAAAATCGGAAAATTCTGACTTTAATCTGAGAATTCTGATTCTGAATCTCAATAATTCTGGCTTTGAGATTCAAAATCTAAAATCAGTCAGAATTCTGAGATTCAAAGTCAGATCTCTGGGATTCATAGATAGAATTCTGAGATTAAAAGTCAAAAGACCTGAGAATAAAAGTCAGAATTCTGAGATTCAATGTTAGATTTCTGAGATCAAAAAAGTCAGAACTATGAGATTCAAAGCCAGAATTCTGAGGCTAAAAGTAAACATCTAAAGTCTGAGATTAAAAATCGAAATTCTGAGATTCAAAGTCATATTTCTGAGACTGAGATTCAAAATCAAAAGTCTGAGATTGAATGTCATAACTCTGAGATTCAAAGCCAGAATTCTAAAGCTATAAAAATGTAAATTCTGAAATTAAAAGTCAAGATGCTAAGATTCAAAATCTAAAATCTGAGATAAAAAGTCAGAATTCTGAGATTCAGAGTTCAGACTTTCAATTTTTAGCCTCAGAATTCTGTTTTTGAATCTCAGAGTTAAAAATGTTAGCTTCAGAATTCTAGCTGTGAATCTGAGAGTTATGACTTTTAATCTTAGACTTTAGATTTTGAATCTCAGAGTTCTGATGTTTAATCTCAGAATTGTAACTTTTAGCCTCAGAATTCTGACTTTTAATCTCAGACTTTTTATTTTAAATCTCAGAATTCTGACTTCTAACTTCAGACTTTAGATTTTTGAATCTCAGAGTTCTGACTTTTAATCTCAGAATAAACATTTTTAGCTTCAGAATTCTAGCTGTAAAACTCAGAGTTATGACTGAATCTCCGAATTTTGTTTTTTGATTCTCGGAGTTCTGACTTTTTAACCAAGGAATCCTGGCTTTAAATCTCACTCTTAATATCAGACTTTAGATTTTTGAATCTCAGATTTCCGACTTTAAATCTAAGATTTCCGACTTTAAATCTCAGAATTCTGACTTTTAATCTCAGACCTCTGGCCGCATGCGGTATTGCATGCCATAGAAGTCAATGGGGAACAAATTATTTTAGTTTCCATTGACTTCTATTGGGAAACTCGCTTTGCTATCCTGGAAGGGTGATATCCGGGTTGCACTGTACTCCAGGCAAAAAGGAGCATTTACCCTTGCAGTATGGCGGGGGCGGGGCTCTGTAAGGTGCAGCTTTAAGGTGCTAGATTTCCCCCATTGTGTCCCTCCTCCGAATAAAGTAAACCTGGCTTTGCCGGTTCTCCAGCACTGTCACAAGGGGAGGGGGGGAGATTTTGGTTGATACTCCTTCGCTCCTCTGGCAGCGCAGTGAGGATGTGCAGCTCCTTGGGAAAAGCCCAGCCTCACCGCATGTTGATGACTCCAGAATTATCTTCAGCACCATTGGGCGGGTGGTGATGCCATCATAAGGGGGGCGGAGGGTAAAAACAAATTGCTAATTTGCATGTTATAGGGAAAAACCGAGAACAATCGATACACATTTATATTTGTTTACTTTTAACAACTCGTCCATCTTGGTCCCGGCCATCCATACTCAATCCTTCATCTTGGTCCCGTCCATCCATACTCAATCCTTCATCTTGGTCCCATCCATCCATACTCAATCCTTCATCTTGGTCCCGTCCATCCATACTCAATCCTTCATCTTGGTCCCGTCCATTCATACTCAATCCTTCATCTTGGTCCCGGCCATCCATACTCAATCCTTCATCTTGGTCCCGTCCATCCATACTCAATCCTTCATCTTGGTCCCGGCCATCCATACTCAATCCTTCATCTTGGTCCCTTCCATCCATACTCAATCCTTCATCTTGGTCCCGTCCATCCATACTCAATCCTTCATCTTGGTCCCATCCATCCATACTCAATCCTTCATCTTGGTCCCGTCCATCCATACTCAATCCTTCATCTTGGTCCCATCCATCCATACTCAATCCTTCATCTTGGTCCCGGCCATCCATACTCAATCCTTCATCTTGGTCCCGTCCATCCATACTCAATCCTTCATCTTGGTCCCGGCCATCCATACTCAATCCTTCATCTTGGTCCCTTCCATCCATACTCAATCCTTCATCTTGGTCCCTTCCATCCATACTCAATCCTTCATCTTGGTCCCTTCCATCCATACTCAATCCTTCATCTTGGTCTCGTCCATCCATACTCAATCCTTCATCTTGGTCCCTTCCATCCATACTCAATCCTTCATCTTGGTCCCGTCCATTCATACTCAATCCTTCATCTTGGTCCCTTCCATCCATACTCAATCCTTCGTCTTGGTCCCGTCCATCCATACTCAATCCTTCATCTTGGTCCCTTCCATCCATACTCAATCCATCTTGGTCCCTTCCATTCATACTCAATCCTTCGTCTTGGTCCCGTCCATCCATACTCAATCCTTCATCTTGGTCCCTTCCATCCATACTCAATCCTTCATCTTGGTCCCGTCCATCTATACTCATTCCTTCATCTTGGTCCCGTCCATTCATACTCAATCCTTCATCTTGGTCCCGTCCATCCATACTCAATCCGTCACCTTGGTCCCGTCCATCTATACTCAATCCTTCATCTTGGTCCCTTCCATCCATACTCAATCCTTCAACTTGGTCCCTTCCATCCATACTCAATCCTTCATCTTGGTCCCATCCATCCATACTCAATCCTTCATCTTGGTCCCATCCATCCATACTCAATCCTTCATCTTGGTCCCTTCCATCCATACTCAATCCTTCATCTTGGTCCCGTCCATTCATACTCAATCCTTCATCTTGGTCCCATCCCTCTATACTCAATCCTTCATCTTGGTCCCATCCATCCATACTCAATCCTTCATCTTGGTCCCGTCCATTCATACTCAATCCTTCATCTTGGTCCCATTCATCCATACTCAATCCTTCATCTTGGTCCCATCCATCCATACTCAATCCTTCATCTTGGTCCCTTCCATCCATACTCAATCCTTCATCTTGGTCCCGTCCATTCATACTCAATCCTTCATCTTGGTCCCATCCCTCTATACTCAATCCTTCATCTTGGTCCCGTCCATTCATACTCAATCCTTCATCTTGGTCCCATCCCTCTATACTCAATCCTTCATCTTGGTCCCATCCATCCATACTCAATCCTTCATCTTGGTCCCATCCATCCATACTCAATCCTTCATCTTGGTCCCTTCCATCCATACTCAATCCTTCATCTTGGTCCCATCCCTCTATACTCAATCCTTCATCTTGGTCCCATCCATCCATACTCAATCCTTCATCTTGGTCCCTTCCATCCATACTCAATCCTTCATCTTGGTCCCGTCCATCTATACTCAATCCTTCATCTTGGTCCCGTCCATCTATACTATATACTCAATCCTTCATCTTGGTCCCATCCATCCATACTCAATCCTTCATCTTGGTCCCGTCCATCCATACTTAATCCTTCATCTTGCTCCCATCCATCCATACTCAATCCTTCATCTTGGTCCCGTCCATCCATACTCAATCCTTCATCTTGGTCCCGTCCATCCATACTCAATCCTTCATCTTGGTCCCGTCCAGCCATACTCATTTCTTTAGGTCGGAGCACTGCTTTAGTTTTGGATGGGGGCGGGGGAAGGGGTAGAACCTACGTCTGGCTTGGCATCCCTTCCTGGAATCGGGGGGGGGGGGGGTTGGGCTGGTTTGGTGGTTTGGTGGCGGCTTAGACTTGTAATAATTGTTACAATGTTGCAGCTCCAATGCCCGGAGGAGCCCCAATACTGGGCAAACGTTGGGCAAATTGCCCGTAGAATATCTCATATATATACCTCTAGATATCGCTGAATGTATTTTCCAGTCGGCCGGCAAGAGATCTCCCGATAGACAGTCAATCTCAGGGGAATTGTACGAGAGGAACCCGCAGAGCACAACCAATAAGGAGACAATAAGAGAGGATCACTGAGCATGCAGAGAAGACCAAACCTCTCTACACGAGCAGCAACACCACCTCTTTGCCTTCAATAATCAGCATCTCCACCACTACAGATACATTGTATCATAAATATTCTGCACTTTATCAAAAGTAACAACCAATGAATAAATGAGCGAGGAGCAATAGAAACAAAAAAACACATAAATGCCAAAATTAAAGTTATAAATAAAAAAATCTGACCTCCGACCTTCCCTTCAGTCTTGCACAGGTGTACCGACTCCTCTCCTAAAACGGCTTCCTCTCATTTCACCGCACACTGTGATCTTCTCACAAGTCAGATAGAGCCCCGCCTCATTTCCTGGCAGGAGGACGCCCAGCATCATTTAGCATTTTCCTCCATAATCTGGTTATCCCTGGCCCCACCCCTTTCATTCATTGGATTTCAGTCCTTTCAATCATGGAGGCTCGGCGTCATACATGCGTGTTACCTAGGGAGGCCAGCATGCAAATTTACCCCGCCTAGGAACACCCACTTCTACAGACCTGTAGAGGAGTTATGATATTTGCATAACTCCTCCCAAGAGCCTGCCCATTTTTTTGAGGGCGGCCCCAAAACAATCCACCCATCACCACCCCCCCAGTCGGTTGGGTCACAGGCACTCCCCCCCGGCCAGTCTGCCACCAGCCCCGCACTAGGGCGTGGGCAGCACTTCCTCCGGGTGGAGTCTCCTCCTTCCTGGTGCATCGAAGCGGCGCTCCCCTGCGTCTTCTCCCTCCTTCTCCTCGGCGACCAATAGAATCGCTTCTCCTCTCAGCCAATCGAGTCTCAGGACCCGCTTTCTGATTGGCCGGGAGGAGAATCGGGAAGACAATCGAGAATCTATGTACAGCAGTGGCGGCCCATCCGTATACGGGGCGCCACCTCCCCTAATCCAAGGACCTGGCTCCAAATCTCCATGCAGGGCGCCGGACACATGGATTCCAATGGGTGGGGCGATTTTTCAGCACATGATTAGAACCTAAGGCTCTAATTGGCTTAAAAAAAGGGTGGGCTCGGGGCGCAGGGTACTGCGCCCTGAGCTGACCCAGTTGTGTGACAATAGCCAATTAATGTTTTCTATTGTCTTCCTGATTTTCCTCCCGGGCCAATCAGGAAGCGGGTCCTGAGACCAGATTGTCCATCAGGTCCACTTCCTGTTCAGCCGGGAGGAGAAGCACTGGCCTCGGAGCGAGATCCCTGTACTCTGCCTGCTAGGGTAAGGACGCTTCTGTCTGTCCATCTCCCACGCACGGGGGGGGGGTGGTTTGATCAAGGGGGGGTTGCGGGATCACGGCCCGTCCCTGACTAGGGAGGTGAGGTTGGTTTGCCATCCCCCCAAAACATTGAGCACCAGCCGCCACTGATATACAGCATCCCGCCAGCTCCTCCCTACAACCATGATCTGCCTGCATTGCATAGAGAAGCACAGAGACCCAGTGATGACATCACTGGCTCTAAAATAAAACATTCAATGAAAACGGAAAAGTTTTATTTAAAAAAAAAAAAAATTAGCATGTTAGGGGGAGGGGCCAAGGAAGGTAAAATATAAGCAAGACCCATTCACCAGTCTGCAATGAGGCTAAACCACAATGCATTGGAAATGATTATCCCCGCGCCCCCCCCCCCATGGAGGCCCCCGCTATCCTCTCACACAGGTCTTATACATGATCTCAGGGTTCTCAGCAGAATATAATACGCCAATGATGTATACAGCGCCTCGCTTTTTTATAGGATTTATAATGAGAATTTTTCATCTGTAGTGACCCAGCGGGTCGTGTCAGCCTGAGATGAGCTTCCCCTCCCCTCCCCTCCCCCCCCCAACCCCCCCCCTGGCTGATTTATGGATCTCATTGCCATTCTGTGTATCAGTTTTGTCTGCCGCAAGTTTAAAATGTTTTTAAATTTTGTGATTCCACTGCTAGGCGCTCCTTTCATGTACATTGTCACTTTAATAAAATGTATAATATTTATTATATTTATTATGCTTCCGGAAAGTATTCACAGCGCTTCACTTTTTCCACATTTTGCTCTGTTACAGCCGTATTCCAAAATGGATTTAATTAATTATTTTCCTCAAAATTCGACAAACAATCCCCCATAATCACAACGTGAGAGAAGTTTGTTTGATATCTTTATAAAATGTAATAAAAATAAAAAAGGGAACAAAATCCCATGTACATAAGTATCACAGGCTCCTCCCATGTACATAAGTATCACAGGCTCCTCCCATGAACATGAGTATCACAGGCCCCTCCCATGTACATAATTATCACAGGCTCCTCCCATGTACATAAGTATCACAGGCTCCTCCCATGTACATAAGTATCACAGGCTCCTCCCATGAACATGAGTATCACAGGCCCCTCCCATGTACATAATTATCACAGGCTCCTCCCATGTACATAAGTATCATAGGCTCCTCCCATGTACATAAGTATCACAGGCTCCTCCTATGTACATAAGTATCACAGGCTCCTCCCATGTACATAAGTAGCACAGGCTCCTCCCATGTACATAAGTATCACAGGCCCCTCCCATGTACATAATTATCACAGGCTCCTCCCATGTACATAAGTATCACAGGCTCCTCCCATGTACATAACTATCACAGGCTCCTCCCATGTACATAACTATCACAGGCTCCTCCCATGTACATAAGTATCACAGGCTCCTCCCATGTACATAACTATCACAGGCTCCTCCCATGTACATAAGTATCACAGGCTCCTCCCATGTACATAAGAATCACAGGCTCCTCCCATGTATATAAGTATCACAGGCTCCTCCCATGTACATAAGTATCACAGGCCCCTCCCATGTACATAAGTATCACAGGCTCCTCCCATGTACATAAGTTTTACAGACTCCTCCCATGTACATAAGTATCACAGGCTCCTCCCATGTACATAAGTATCACAGGCTCCTCCCATGTACATAAGTGTCACAGGCTCCTCCCATGTACATAAGTATCACAGGCTCCTCCCATGTACATAAGTATCACAGACTCCTCCCATGTACATAAGTATCACAGGCTCCTCCCATGTACATAAGTATCACAGGCTCCTCCCATGTACATAAGAATCACAGGCCCCTCCCATGTATATAAGTATCACAGGCTCCTCCCATGTACATAAGTATCACAGGCCCCTCCCATGTACATAAGTATCACAGGCTCCTCCCATGTACATAAGTTTTACAGACTCCTCCCATGTACATAAGTATCACAGGCTCCTCCCATGTACATAAGTATCACAGGCTCCTCCCATGTACATAAGTGTCACAGGCTCCTCCCATGTACATAAGTATCACAGGCTCCTCCCATGTACATAAGTATCACAGACTCCTCCCATGTACATAAGTATCACAGCCTCCTCCCATGTACATAAGTATCACAGGCTCCTCCCATGTACATAAGTAGCACAGGCTTCTTCCATGTACATAAGTATCACAGGCTCCTCCCATGTACATAAGTATCACAGGCCCCTCCCATGTACATAAGTATCACAGGCTCCTCCCATGTACATAAGTTTTACAGACTCCTCCCATGTACATAAGTATCACAGGCTCCTCCCATGTACATAAGTATCACAGGCTCCTCCCATGTACATAAGTGTCACAGGCTCCTCCCATGTACATAAGTATCACAGGCTCCTCCCATGTACATAAGTATCACAGACTCCTCCCATGTACATAAGTATCACAGGCTCCTCCCATGTACATAAGTATCACAGGCTCCTCCCATGTACATAAGTATCACAGGCTCCTCCCATGTACATAAGTAGCACAGGCTTCTTCCATGTACATAAGTATCACAGGCTCCTCCCATGTACATAAGTATCACAGGCTCCTCCCATGTACATAAGTATCACAGGCTCCTCCCATGTACATAAGTGTCACAGGCTCCTCCCATGTACATAAGTATCACAGGCTCCTCCCATGTACATTAGTATCACAGGCTCCTCCCATGTACATAAGTATCACAGGCTCCTCCAGGCTCCTCCCATGTACATAAGTATCACAGGCTCCTCCCATGTACATAAGTGTCACAGGCTCCTCCCATGTACATAAGTATCACAGGCTCCTCCCATGTACATAAGTATCACAGGCTCCTTCCATGTACATAAGTGTCACAGGCTCCTCCCATGTACATAATTATCACAGGCTCCTCTAGGCTCCTCCCATGTACATAAGTATCACAGGCTCCTCCCATGTACATAAGTATCACAGGCTCCTCCCATGTACATTAGTATCACAGGCTCCTCCCATGTACATAAGTATCACAGGCTCCTCCCATGTACATAAGTATCACAGGCTCCTCCCATGTACATAAGTATCACAGGCTCCTCCCATGTACATTAGTATCACAGGCTCCTCCCATGTACATAAGTATCACAGGCTCCTCCCATGTAGATAAGTATCACAGACTCCTCCCATGTACATAAGTATCACAGGCTCCTCCCATGACATTCAGAATTGAGCTCAGGTACATCCTCCACCTCCATGTTTCTATGGCGTGAATTGGCCCTCACACCACGAAAACGCACTCTAGACCCATTCCAGGTGCGTTTCTGCAGAAAAAAAAACACATCTGGAAACGCATAAAGAACGTGGCAAAAGCGTGCATTCAGAAACGCATCGGGGGCGGATCTGGAGTGCGTTTCTGGGGTGTGAACCGCCCCGCCCCCCAAGTCCCCCGATAAGATCCGGCGCTCTTCTCCTTCACTGACAATTGCGCGGTCGTGCGACGCGGCTCCCTAACAAAATCGGCGTCCTTTTTTCCCCACAAATAGAGATTTCTTTTGGTGGGATTTGATCGCCTCTGCGGTTTTTATTTTTTGCGCTACAAACAAAAATAGAGCAACAATTTTGAAAAAAAAAATGCAATATTTTTTACTTTTTGCTACAATAAATATCCCATTTTTTTTTTAAAAAAATGCTATTTTTTCCCTCAGTTCAGGCCGATACGTATTCTTCTTCTACATATTTTTGGTAAAAAAAGTTGCAATAAGCGTTTATCGATTGGTTTGCGCAAAAGTTATAGCGTCTACAAAATAGGGCATAGTTTATGGCATTTTTATTATTGTTTTAATAGTTACAGCAGCAATTTGCGATTTTTATCGTGACTGCGAACATTGTGGCGGACACATCGGACACTTTTGACACATTTTTGGGAGCATTGTCATTTTCACAGCAATCAGTGCTATAAAAATACACTGGTTACTGTGTAAATTACACTGACAGTGAAGGGGTTAACCACTAGTCACTATATCTGCCCTCCCCAGGAGCCTGCAGTCACTATATCTGATCTCCCCAGGAGCCTGCAGTCACTATATCTGCCCTCCCCAGGAGCCTGCAGTCACTATATCTGATCTCCCCAGGAGCCTGCAGTCACTATATCTGATCTCCCCAGGAGCCTGCAGTCACTATATCTGATCTCCCCAGGAGCCTGCAGTCACTATATCTGATCTCCCCAGGAGCCTGCAGTCACTATATCTGATCTCCCCAGGAGCCTGCAGTCACTATATCTGATCTCCCCAGGACTCTGCAGTCACTATATCTGATCCCCCCAGGAGCCTGCAGTCACTATATCTGATCTCCCCAGGAGCCTGCAGTCACTATATCTGATCTCCCCAGGAGCCTGCAGTCACTATATCTGATCTCCCAGGAGCCCGCAGTCACTATATCTGCTCTCCCCAGGAGCCTGCAGTCACTATATCTGATCTCCCAAGGACTCTGCAGTCACTATATCTGATCTCCCCAGGAGCCTGCAGTCACTATATCTGCTCTCCCCAGGAGCCTGAAGTCACTATATCTGCTCTCCCCAGGAGCCTGCAGTCACTATATCTGATCTCCCCAGGAGCCTGCAGTCACTATATCTGATCTCCCCAGGAGCCTGCAGTCACTATATCTGCTCTCCCCAGGAGCCTGCAGTCACTATATCTGCTCTCCCCAGGAGCCTGCAGTCACTATATCTGATCTCCCCAGGAGCCTGCAGTCACTATATCTGATCTCCCCAGGAGCCTGCAGTCACTATATCTGATCTCCCCAGGACTCTGCAGTCACTATATCTGATCCCCCCAGGAGCCTGCAGTCACTATATCTGATCTCCCCAGGAGCCTGCGGTCACTATATCTGCTCTCCCCAGGAGCCTGCAGTCACTATATCTGCTCTCCCCAGGAGCCTGCAGTCACTATATCTGCTCTCCCCAGGAGCCTGCAGTCACTATATCTGATCTCCCCAGGAGCCTGCAGTCACTATATCTGCTCTCCCCAGGAGCCTGCAGTCACTATATCTGATCTCCCCAGGAGCCTGCACTCACTATATCTGATCTCACCAGGAGCCTGCAGTCACTATATCTGATCCCCCCAGGAGCCTGCAGTCACTATATCTGATCTCACCAGGAGCCTGCAGTCACTATATCTGATCCCCCCAGGAGCCTGCAGTCACTATATCTGCTCTCCCCAGGACTCTGCAGTCACTATATCTGATCTCCCCAGGAGCCTGCAGTCACTATATCTGCTCTCCCCAGGACTCTGCAGTCACTATATCTGATCCCCCCAGGAGCCTGCACTCACTATATCTGATCTCCCCAGGAGCCTGCACTCACTATATCTGGTTTGAAAAGCTGCTGCGCAAATACAGTGTGACATAAAAAATTGCAACACCCACCATTTTATTCTTTGCTTTCCATGTAGAAGTGAAGTGTCAGAAATGTCCGGGTGGGAAGTGCTTAGCACCTCTTATCATGTTTTATTGATTTTGATACATTGCCATTGACCCCCTATAGACTTCCCGTCGCACCTCCCCCTATCCGTTCCGCTTGGACGTCTTCCTTGTCTACTTATCACTCTATAAACGGTTCCACACACCAGATGAAGACATTCACGTCCTCCAGCCAAGCTGCCTCTGGAAACAGCTGGAAGTCGTTTCGAAGGATCAGAGACGCCTCTGAGAGAAGTAATAAGCGGCAAATCGCAGGAAAATCTACGAAATAAAAGTATTACTAAATCTCCGTGTCGCCACATTTGTGTCCAATCAATCGATGGCGCTAATCATTTGTGAGACGCACAAATCACGCCCCGGATCTCGGGGGGACGCCGCGCCGCACACAGAAAGGCAATTGGAAAATATAACTGACAATGAAAGTCGCCCTATTAAAGGGCCGCGCACCCCCATCACCCCGCAGAGAATAATTCTATTCTTCTATCATAGAAAAGTGTTGGGGGCGGAACAATTGCCGCCATCCCGCTGTGCGCTCTCTAGATTGCCGCGGAACGGTCACCGACCCGAGAGAGATCAGCAAAATAATGAGACCCCCCAGGGCGGGAATTTCCATAATCTCTGTGCAGCTCAAGGTTGGCTTTACGTGGAGCGTCCCTTAAAGTGGAACTCTACCTGGAGGGCGCTATAGACACCGATTGAGCCGATCCAAGGAAATCACACAAAGCACTCAGCATGTGCAAATCAACAGAGACCTCCAGCAGAGTATATCAGGAGAGGAGAGTTATAGAGGAAGGAGCAGAGTCCTCCAGCAGAGTATATCAGGAGAGGAGAGTTATAGAGGAAGGGGCAGAGTCCTCCAGCAGAGTATATCAGGAGAGGAGAGTTATAGAGGAAGGGGCAGAGTCCTCCAGCAGAGTATATCAGGAGAGGAGGGTTATAGAGGAAGGAGCAGAGTCCTCCAGCAGAGTATATCAGGAGAGGAGAGTTATAGAGGAAGGAGCAGAGTCCTCCAGCAGAGTATATCAGGAGAGGAGAGTTATAGAGGAAGGAGCAGAGTCCTCCAGCAGAGTATATCAGGAGAGGAGAGTTATAGAGGAAGGAGAAGAGTCCTCCAGCAGGGTATATCAGGAGAGGAGAGTTATAGAGGAAGGAGCAGAGTCCTCCAGCAGAGTATATCAGGAGAGGAGAGTTATAGAGGAAGGAGCAGAGTCCTCCAGCAGAGTATATCAGGAGAGGAGAGTTATAGAGGAAGGAGCAGAGTCCTCCAGCAGAGTATATCAGGAGAGGAGAGTTATAGAGGAAGGAGAAGAGTCCTCCAGCAGGGTATATCAGGAGAGGAGAGTTATAGAGGAAGGAGCAGAGTCCTCCAGCAGAGTATATCAGGAGAGGAGGGTTATAGAGGAAGGAGCAGAGTCCTCCAGCAGAGTATATCAGGAGAGGAGAGTTATAGAGGAAGGAGCAGAGTCCTCCAGCAGAGTATATCAGGAGAGGAGAGTTATAGAGGAAGGAGCAGAGTCCTCCAGCAGAGTATATCAGGAGAGGAGAGTTATAGAGGAAGGAGAAGAGTCCTCCAGCAGGGTATATCAGGAGAGGAGAGTTATAGAGGAAGGAGCAGAGTCCTCCAGCAGAGTATATCAGGAGAGGAGAGTTATAGAGGAAGGAGCAGAGTCCTCCAGCAGAGTATATCAGGAGAGGAGAGTTATAGGGGAAGGAGCAGAGTCCTCCAGCAGAGTATATCAGGAGAGGAGAGTTATAGAGGAAGGAGCAGAGTCCTCCAGCAGAGTATATCAGGAGAGGAGAGTTATAGAGGAAGGAGCAGAGTCCTCCAGCAGAGTATATCAGGAGAGGAGAGTTATAGAGGGAGGAGCAGAGTCTTCCAGCAGAGTATATTAGGAGAGGAGAGTTATAGAGGAAGGAGCAGAGTCCTCCAGCAGTGCAGAGTATATCAGGAGAGGAGAGTTATAGAGGAAGGAGCAGAGTCCTCCAGAAGAGTATGTCAGGAGAGGAGAGTTATAGAGGAAGGAGCAGAGTCCTCCAGAAGAGTATATCAGGAGAGGAGAGTTATAGAGGAAGGAGCAGAGTATATCAGGAGAGGAGAGTTATAGAGGAAGGAGCAGAGTCCTCCAGAAGAGTATATCAGGAGAGGAGAGTTATAGAGGAAGGAGCAGAGTATATCAGGAGAGGAGAGTTATAGGGGAAGGAGCAGAGTCCTCCAGCAGGGTATATAAGGAGAGGAGAGTTATAGAGGAAGGAGCAGAGTCCTCCAGCAGAGTATATCAGGAGAGGAGAGTTATAGAGGAAGGAGAAGAGTCCTCCAGCAGGGTATATCAGGAGAGGAGAGTTATAGAGGAAGGAGCAGAGTCCTCCAGCAGAGTATATCAGGAGAGGAGAGTTATAGAGGAAGGAGCAGAGTCCTCCAGCAGAGTATATCAGGAGAGGAGAGTTATAGAGGAAGGAGCAGAGTCCTCCAGCAGGGTATATCAGGAGAGGAGAGTTATAGAGAAAGGAGCAGAGTCCTCCAGCAGAGTATATCAGGAGAGGAGAGTTATAGAGGAAGGGGCAGAGTCCTCCAGCAGAGTATATCAGGAGAGGAGAGTTATAGAGGAAGGAGCAGAGTCCCCCAGCAGAGTATATCAGGAGAGTTATAGAGGAAGGAGCAGAGTCCTCCAGAAGAGTATGTCAGGAGAGGAGAGTTATAGAGGAAGGAGCAGAGTCCTCCAGCAGAGTATATCAGGAGAGGAGAGTTAGAGAGGAAGGAGCAGAGTCCTCCAGCAGAGTATATCAGGAGAGGAGAGTTATAGAGGAAGGAGCAGAGTCCTCCAGCAGAGTATATCAGGAGAGGAGAGTTATAGAGGAAGGAGCAGAGTCCCCCAGCAGAGTATATCAGGAGAGGAGAGTTATAGAGGAAGGAGCAGAGTCCTCCAGCAGAGTATATCAGGAGAGGAGAGTTATAGAGGAAGGAGCAGAGTCCTCCAGCAGAGTATATCAGGAGAGGAGAGTTATAGAGGAAGGAGCAGAGTCCCCCAGCAGAGTATATCAGGAGAGGAGAGTTATAGAGGAAGGAGCAGAGTCCTCCAGCAGAGTATATCAGGAGAGGAGAGTTATAGAGGAAGGGGCAGAGTCCTCCAGCAGAGTATATCAGGAGAGGAGGGTTATAGAGGAAGGAGCAGAGTCCTCCAGCAGAGTATATCAGGAGAGGAGAGTTATAGAGGAAGGAGCAGAGTCCTCCAGCAGAGTATATCAGGAGAGGAGAGTTATAGAGGAAGGAGCAGAGTCCTCCAGCAGAGTATATCAGGAGAGGAGAGTTATAGAGGAAGGAGAAGAGTCCTCCAGCAGGGTATATCAGGAGAGGAGAGTTATAGAGGAAGGAGCAGAGTCCTCCAGCAGAGTATATCAGGAGAGGAGAGTTATAGAGGAAGGAGCAGAGTCCTCCAGCAGAGTATATCAGGAGAGGAGAGTTATAGGGGAAGGAGCAGAGACCTCCAGCAGAGTATATCAGGAGAGGAGAGTTATAGAGGAAGGAGCAGAGTCCTCCAGCAGAGTATATCAGGAGAGGAGAGTTATAGAGGAAGGAGCAGAGTCCTCCAGCAGAGTATATCAGGAGAGAAGAGTTATAGAGGGAGGAGCAGAGTCTTCCAGCAGAGTATATTAGGAGAGGAGAGTTATAGAGGAAGGAGCAGAGTCCTCCAGCAGTGCAGAGTATATCAGGAGAGGAGAGTTATAGAGGAAGGAGCAGAGTCCTCCAGAAGAGTATGTCAGGAGAGGAGAGTTATAGAGGAAGGAGCAGAGTCCTCCAGAAGAGTATATCAGGAGAGGAGAGTTATAGAGGAAGGAGCAGAGTATATCAGGAGAGGAGAGTTATAGAGGAAGGAGCAGAGTCCTCCAGAAGAGTATATCAGGAGAGGAGAGTTATAGAGGAAGGAGCAGAGTATATCAGGAGAGGAGAGTTATAGGGGAAGGAGCAGAGTCCTCCAGCAGGGTATATAAGGAGAGGAGAGTTATAGAGGAAGGAGCAGAGTCCTCCAGCAGAGTATATCAGGAGAGGAGAGTTATAGAGGAAGGAGAAGAGTCCTCCAGCAGGGTATATCAGGAGAGGAGAGTTATAGAGGAAGGAGCAGAGTCCTCCAGCAGAGTATATCAGGAGAGGAGAGTTATAGAGGAAGGAGCAGAGTCCTCCAGCAGAGTATATCAGGAGAGGAGAGTTATAGAGGAAGGAGCAGAGTCCTCCAGCAGGGTATATCAGGAGAGGAGAGTTATAGAGAAAGGAGCAGAGTCCTCCAGCAGAGTATATCAGGAGAGGAGAGTTATAGAGGAAGGGGCAGAGTCCTCCAGCAGAGTATATCAGGAGAGGAGAGTTATAGAGGAAGGAGCAGAGTCCCCCAGCAGAGTATATCAGGAGAGTTATAGAGGAAGGAGCAGAGTCCTCCAGAAGAGTATGTCAGGAGAGGAGAGTTATAGAGGAAGGAGCAGAGTCCTCCAGCAGAGTATATCAGGAGAGGAGAGTTAGAGAGGAAGGAGCAGAGTCCTCCAGCAGAGTATATCAGGAGAGGAGAGTTATAGAGGAAGGAGCAGAGTCCTCCAGCAGAGTATATCAGGAGAGGAGAGTTATAGAGGAAGGAGCAGAGTCCTCAGGAGAGGAGAGTTATAGAGGAAGGAGCAGCAGAGTATATCAGGAGAGGAGAGTTATAGAGGAAGGAGCAGAGTCCCCCAGCAGAGAGGAGAGTATATCAGGAGAGGAGAGTTATAGAGGAAGGAGCAGAGTCCTCCAGCAGAGTATATCAGGAGAGGAGAGTTATAGAGGAAGGAGCAGAGTCCTCCAGCAGAGTATATCAGGAGAGGAGAGTTATAGAGGAAGGAGCAGAGTCCTCCAGCAGAGTATATCGGGAGAGGAGAGTTATAGAGGAAGGAGCAGAGTCCTCCAGCAGAATATATCAGGAGAGGAGAGTTATAGAGGAAGGAGCAGAGTCCTCCAGCAGAGTATATCAGGAGAGGAGAGTTATAGAGGAAGGAGCAGAGTCCTCCAGCAGAGTATATCAGGAGAGGAGAGTTATAGAGGAAGGAGCAGAGTCCTCCAGCAGAGTATATCAGGAGAGGAGAGTTATAGAGGAAGGAGCAGAGTCCTCCAGCAGAGTATATCAGGAGAGGAGAGTTATAGAGGAAGGAGCAGAGTCCTCCAGAAGAGTATGTCAGGAGAGGAGAGTTATAGAGGAAGGAGCAGAGTCCTCCAGCAGAGTGTATCAGGAGAGGAGAGTTAGAGAGGAAGGAGCAGAGTCCTCCAGCAGAGTATATCAGGAGAGGAGAGTTATAGAGGAAGGAGCAGAGTCCTCCAGCAGAGTATATCAGGAGAGGAGAGTTATAGAGGAAGGAGCAGAGTCCTCCAGCAGAGTATATCAGGAGAGGAGAGTTATAGAGGAAGGAGCAGAGTCCTCCAGCAGAGTATATCAGGAGAGGAGAGTTATAGAGGAAGGAGCAGAGTCCTCCAGCAGAGTATATCAGGAGAGTTATAGAGGAAGGAGCAGAGTCCTCCAGCAGAGTATATCAGGAGAGGAGAGTTATAGAGGAAGGAGCAGAGTCCTCCAGCAGAGTATATCAGGAGAGGAGAGTTATAGAGGAAGGAGCAGAGTCCTCCAGCAGGGTATATCAGGAGATGGAGAGTTATAGAGGAAGGAGCAGAGTCCTCCAGCAGAGTATATCAGGAGAGGAGAGTTATAGAGGAAGGAGCAGAGTCCTCCAGCAGAGTATATCAGGAGAGGAGAGTTATAGGGGAAGGAGCAGAGTCCTCCAGCAGAGTATATCAGGAGAGGAGAGTTATAGAGGAAGGAGCAGAGTCCTCCAGCAGAGTATATCAGGAGAGGAGAGTTATAGAGAAAGGAGCAGAGTCCTCCAGCAGAGTATATCAGGAGAGGAGAGTTATAGAGGAAGGAGCAGAGTCCTCCAGCAGAGTATATCAGGAGAGGAGAGTTATAGAGGGAGGAGCAGAGTCCTCCAGCAGAGTATATCAGGAGAGGAGAGTTATAGAGGAAGGAGCAGAGTCCTCCAGCAGAGAGTATATCAGGAGAGGAGAGTTATAGAGGAAGGAGCAGAGTCCTCCAGCAGAGTATATCAGGAGAGGAGAGTTATAGAGGAAGGAGCAGAGTCCTCCAGCAGAGTATATCAGGAGAGGAGAGTTATAGAGGAAGGAGCAGAGTCCTCCAGCAGAGTATATCAGGAGAGGAGAGTTATAGAGGAAGGAGCAGAGTCCTCCAGCAGAGTATATCAGGAGAGGAGAGTTATAGAGGAAGGAGCAGAGTCCTCCAGCAGAGTATATCAGGAGAGGAGAGTTATAGGGGAAGGAGCAGAGTCCTCCAGCAGAGTATATCAGGAGAGGAGAGTTATAGAGGAAGGAGCAGAGTCCTCCAGCAGAGTATATCAGGAGAGGAGAGTTATAGAGGAAGGAGCAGAGTCCTCCAGCAGAGTATATCAGGAGAGGAGAGTTATAGAGGAAGGAGCAGAGTCCTCCAGCAGAGTATATCAGGAGAGGAGAGTTATAGAGGAAGGAGCAGAGTCCTCCAGCAGAGTATATCAGGAGAGGAGAGTTATAGAGGAAGGAGCAGAGTCCTCCAGCAGAGTATATCAGGAGAGGAGAGTTATAGAGGAAGGAGCAGAGTCCTCCAGCAGAGTATATCAGGAGAGGAGAGTTATAGAGGAAGGAGCAGAGTCCTCCAGCAGAGTATATCAGGAGAGGAGAGTTATAGAGGAAGGAGCAGAGTCCTCCAGCAGAGTATATCAGGAGAGGAGAGTTATAGAGGAAGGAGCAGAGTCCTCCAGCAGAGTATATCAGGAGAGGAGAGTTATAGAGGAAGGAGCAGAGTCCTCCAGCAGAGTATATCAGGAGAGGAGAGTTATAGAGGAAGGAGCAGAGTCCTCCAGCAGAGTATATCGGGAGAGGAGAGTTATAGAGGAAGGAGCAGAGTCCTCCAGCAGAGTATATCAGGAGAGGAGAGTTATAGAGGAAGGAGCAGAGTCCTCCAGCAGAGTATATCGGGAGAGGAGAGTTATAGAGGAAGGAGCAGAGTCCTCCAGCAGAGTATATCGGGAGAGGAGAGTTATAGAGGAAGGAGCAGAGTCCTCCAGCAGAGTATATCAGGAGAGGAGAGTTATAGAGGAAGGAGCAGAGTCCTCCAGCAGAGTATATCAGGAGAGGAGGGTTATAGAGGAAGGAGCAGAGTCCTCCAGCAGAGTATATCGGGAGAGGAGAGTTATAGAGGAAGGAGCAGAGTCCCCCAGCAGAGTATATCAGGAGAGTTATAGAGGAAGGGGCAGAGTCCTCCAGCAGAGTATATCAGGAGAGGAGAGTTATAGAGGAAGGAGCAGAGTCCTCCAGCAGAGTATATCAGGAGAGGAGAGTTATAGAGGAAGGAGCAGAGTCCTCCAGCAGAGTATATCAGGAGAGGAGAGTTATAGAGGAAGGAGCAGAGTCCTCCAGCAGAGTATATCAGGAGAGGAGAGTTATAGAGGAAGGAGCAGAGTCCTCCAGCAGAGTATATCAGGAGAGGAGAGTTATAGAGGAAGGAGCAGAGTCCTCCAGCAGAGTATATCAGGAGAGAAGAGGCGGTTTCAGCGACAATCAGAATGTAATTCATCATTTCTGTCCTTGGCGGAGGAGTGACACTCGGATCTATTTGTATCTGAAGCTCTGACACATCGTGTGACCCCTCCCCTCCCCCCCCCCCCATATTCCTTCTATAATGTGCAACGTGTAGCAATAAGTTGCTAAATGTTGCACCTTCATTACATGTCACCATATTGCTACACTTAGAGGCGCCTCTCTTCTCTTTTATACTCAGTTGTGACATGACGCTGCTCTTATATCAAGACATCGCTTGTATATCAAGGCAAGAAATGTAATAAAACATTTTGCTTGTCTTGCAAAACGCTCTCAAACCAAGGTTTACTGTATACCTAATTTACATAACAATGTATATTGGGACATAGAATATATTTGTTGTCATAAACATGGAATATAACGAGTATATACTGTATACACTTCTATGATATGATGATTGGGTATACTTTGACCTTCCCGGGGGGGAGGGGGGGTGTCTTTGTCCCCTTGTCACGGATGTCACCTGGTGCCCGTCTGTCCTATTGATTATTGATGATCCGGCTGTGTTATCGACATTCTGACAAGATTGCCATTGACACTGTTCTTGACGCACAGCATACACCCCCCTCCCCCATTCCCCCCCAAGGGTGGAATAAACAGGATCTCTGGGAGAAGTAACAGCCGGGATATTCCTCTAATATGAGAAACCTGTCGGCAGTCACACGAGACGTGGGGGATCCTCAGCCAACAAGCGTGTAATGACCTCTAGAGGTGATCAATGTTGGCCTAACAATGTGTAACGTGTTCTGCTTTTTACTAAAGATCTCTTTGTTTCTTCTCCCTGCTCTACCTGTGTTGCTCGTCGACACAGAGCTCTGGGCTGTGATTGGACACAGCCGATCAGCAGGTACGAGCTGCGAATCATTAGCTGGGACCTGCTGTCTCATCACAACAGGAGTCGGCCTGGAGGGGGGGGGGGGGGGTTCTGTACCGGAGGAGGCCAGCAACCTGTGCATGTAGGAGCCGCCCATGCGCAGTACAATGCGGGCAGATGGGCAGTCCCTGTAACCGGGGGAAGCCCGCAACCTGTGCCAGTAGGAGCCGCCAATGCGCAGTACAATACAGGTGGATGGACGGTCCCGGTACGCGGAGGAGGCCAGCAACCTGTACCTGTAGGAGCCGCCCATGCACAGTACAATGCAGGCGGATGGACAGTCCCTGTACCCGGAGGAGGCCAGAAACCTGTGCCTGTAGGAGCCGCCCATGTGCAGTACAATGCAGGCGGATGGGCGGTCCTTGTACCCGGAGGAGGCCAGAAACCTGTGCCTGTAGGAGCCGCCCATGTGCAGTACAATGCAGGCGGATGGGCGGTCCTTGTACCCGGAGGAGGCCAGAAACCTGTGCCTGTAGGAGCCGCCCATGCGCAGTACAATGCAGGCAGATGGGGCGGTGCATGTACCCGGAGAAGGCCAGAAACCTGTGCCTGTAGGAGCCGCCCATGCGCAGTACAATGCAGGCAGATGGGCGGTCCCTGTACCCGGAGAAGGCCAGCAACCTGTGCTTGTAGGAGCCGCCCATGCACAGTACAATGCAGGCAGATGAGCGGCCCCTGTACATGGAGGAGGCCAGCAACCTGTGCCTGTAGGAGCTGCTCATGCACAGTACAATGCAGGCGGATGGACGGTCCCTGTACCCGGAGGAGGCCAGAAACCTGTGCCTGTAGGAGCCGCCCATGTGCAGTACAATGCAGGCGGATGGGCGGTCCTTGTACCCGGAGGAGTCCAGAAACCTGTGCCTGTAGGAGCCGCCCATACGCAGTAAAATGCGGGCAGATGGGCAGTCCCTGTACCCCGGGGGAGGCCAGAAACCCGTGCCTGTAGGAGCCGCCCATGCGCAGTACAATGCAGGCAGATGGGCGGTGCATGTACCCGGAGAAGGCCAGAAACCTGTGCCTGTAGGAGCCGCCCATGCGCAGTACAATGCAGGCAGATGGGCGGTCCCTGTACCCGGAGAAGGCCAGCAACCTGTGCTTGTAGGAGCCGCCCATGCACAGTACAATGCAGGCAGATGGGCGGTCCCTGTACCCGAAGGAGGCCAGAAACCTGTGCCTGTAGGAGCCGCCCATGCGCAGTACAATGCGGGCAGATGGGCAGTCCCTGTAACCGGGGGAAGCCCGCAACCTGTGCCAGTAGGAGCCGCCAATGCGCAGTACAATACAGGTGGATGGACGGACTCGGTACGTGGAGGAGGCCAGTCACCTGTGCCTGTAGGAGCCGCCCATGCACAGCTTACTGCTGGCCCCTGTACCCGGAGGCCAGCAGTAAGCAGCAGGGACTGGTGTGATCTTCACTCTCCAGATAGTAGCCCCGCTCCTTTTCTTCTACGTATGTGGATCATGCAGAGGGAGTGACAGCGGCACTGCATCTGGTGGCAGGCTATGGGAGGCAAGCGGCACTGCCTCTGTTGGCAGGCTATGGGTGGCAAGCGGAACTGCACCTGGTGGCAGGCTATGGGAGGCAAGCGGCACTGCATCTGGTGGCAGGCTATGGGAGGGAAGCGGCACTGCCTCTGGTGACAGGCTATGGGTGGCAAGCGGCACTGCATCTGGTGGCAGGCTATGGGTGGCAAGCGGCACTGCATCTGGTGGCAGGCTATGGGTGGCAAGCGGCACTGCATCTGGTGGCAGGCTATGGGTGGCAAGCGGCACTGCATCTGGTGGCAGGCTATGGGTGGCAAGTGGCACTGCATCTGGTGGCAGGCTATGGGTGGCAAGGGGCACTGCGTCTGGTGACAGACTATGGGTGGAAAGCGGCACTGCATCTGGTGGCAGGCTATGGGTGGCACGCGGCACTGCATCTGGTGGCAGCTTATGGGTGGCAAGCGGCACTGCACTGGTGGCAGCTTATGGGTGGCAAGCGGTACTGCACCTGGTGGCAGCTTATGGGTGGCAAGCGGCACTGCATCTGGTGGCAGGCTATGGGTGGCAAGCGGCACTGCATCTGGTGGCAGGCTATGGGTGGCAAGCGGCACTGCATCTGGTGGCAGGCTATGGGTGGCAAGCGGCACTGCATCTGGTGGCAGCTTATGGGTGGCAAGCGGCACTGCATCTGGTGGCAGCTTATGGGTGGCAAGCGGCACTGCATCTGGTGGCAGCTTATGGGTGGCAAGCGGCACTGCATCTGGTGGCAGGCTATGGGTGGCAAGCGGCACTGCATCTGGTGGCAGGCTATGGGTGGCAAGCGCATCTGCAGGCTATGGGTGGCTGCATCTGGTGGCAGGCTATGGGTGGCAAGCGGCACTGCATCTGGTGGCAGCTTATGGGTGGCAAGAGGCACTGCATCTGGTGGCAGCTTATGGGTGGCAAGCGGCACTGCATCTGGTGGCAGCTTATGGGTGGCAAGCGGCACTGCATCTGGTGGCAGGCTATGGGTGGCAAGCGGCACTGCATCTGGTGGCAGGCTATGGGTGGCAAGCGGCATTGCATCTGGTGGCAGCTTATGGGTGGCAAGCGGCACTGCATCTGGTGGCAGGCTATGGGTGGCAAGCGGCACTGCATCTGGTGGCAGGCTATGGGTGGCAAGCGGCACTGCATCTGGTGGCAGCTTATGGGTGGCAAGCGGCACTGCATCTGGTGGCAGGCTATGGGTGGCAAGCGGCACTGCATCTGGTGGCAGCTTATGGGTGGCAAGCAGCACTGCATCTGGTGGCAGGCTATGGGTGGCAAGCGGCACTGCATCTGGTGACAGGCTATGGGTGGCAAGCGGCACTGCATCTGGTGGCAGGCTATGAGTGGCAAGGGGCACTGCATCTGGTAGCAGGCTATGGGTGGCAAGCGGCACTGCATCTGGAGGCAGGCTATGGGTGGAAAGCGGCACTGCATCTGGTGGCAGCTTATGGGTGGCAAGCGGCACTGCATCTGGTGACAGGCTATGGATGGCAAGAGGCACTGCATCTGGTGGCAGGCTATGGGTGGCAAGGGGCACTGCATCTGGTGGCAGGCTATGGGTGGCAAGCGGCACTGCCTCTGTTGGCAGGCTATGGGTGGCAGGCGGCACTGCATCTGGTGGCAGGCTATGGGTGGCAAGAGGCACTGCCTCTGGTGACAGGCTATGGGAGGCAAGCGGCACTGCATCTGGTGGCAGGCTATGGGTGGCAAGCAGCACTGCATCTGGAGGCAGGCTATGGGTGGAAAGCGGCACTGCATCTGGTGGCAGCTTATGGGTGGCAAGCGGCACTGCATCTGGTGGCAGCTTATGGGTGGCAAGCGGCACTGCATCTGGTGGCAGGCTATGGGTGGCAAGCGGCACTGCATCTGGTGGCAGGCTATGAGTGGCAAGGGGCACTGCATCTGGTAGCAGGCTATGGGTGGCAAGCGGCACTGCATCTGGAGGCAGGCTATGGGTGGAAAGCGGCACTGCATCTGGAGGCAGGCTATGGGTGGAAAGCGGCACTGCATCTGGTGGCAGCTTATGGGTGGCAAGCGGCACTGCATCTGGTGGCAGCTTATGGGTGGCAAGCGGCACTGCATCTGGTGGCAGGCTATGGGTGGCAAGCGGCACTGCATCTGGTGGCAGGCTATGGGTGGCAAGCGGCACTGCATCTGGTGGCAGCTATGGGTGGCAAGCGGCACTGCATCTGGTGGCAGGCTATGGGTGGCAAGCGGCACTGCATCTGGTGGCAGGCTATGGGTGGCAAGCGGCACTGCATCTGGTGGCAGGCTATGGGTGGCAAGCGGCACTGCATCTGGTGGCAGCTTATGGGTGGCAAGCGGCACTGCATCTGGTGGCAGCTTATGGGTGGCAAGCGGCACTGCATCTGGTGGCAGCTTATGGGTGGCAAGCGGCACTGCATCTGGTGGCAGGCTATGGGTGGCAAGCGGCACTGCATCTGGTGGCAGGCTATGGGTGGCAAGCGGCACTGCATCTGGTGGCAGGCTATGGGTGGCAAGCGGCACTGCATCTGGTGGCAGGCTATGGGTGGCAAGCGGCACTGCATCTGGTGGCAGGCTATGGGGCAGGCTGGCAAGCGGCACTGCATCTGGTGGCAGGCTATGGGTGGCAAGCGGCACTGCATCTGGTGGCAGGCTATGGGTGGCACTGCATCTGCGGCACAAGGGGCACTGCATCTGGAGGCAGGCTGGGTGGAAAGCAGCTTGGAGGCAGGCTGGGTGGCAAGCGGCACTGCATCTGGTGGCAGCTTATGGGTGGCAAGCGGCACTGCATCTGGTGGCAGGCTATGGGTGGCAAGTGGCACTGCATCTGGTGGCACTGGGTGGCAAGCGGCACTCTGGTGGCAGGCTATGGGTGGCAAGCGGCACTGCATCTGGTGGCAGGCTAGGCAAGCGGCACTGGGTGGCAAGCGGCACTGCATCTGGTGGCAGGCTATGGGTGGCAAGCGGCACTGCATCTGGTGGCAGGCTATGGGTGGCAAGCGGCACTGCATCTGGTGGCAGGCTTATGGGTGGCAAGCGGCAAGCACTGCATCTGGTGGCAGGCTATGGGTGGCAAGCGGCACTGCATCTGGTGGCAGGCTTATGGGTGGCAAGCGGCACTGCATCTGGTGGCAGGCTATGGGTGGCAAGCGGCACTGCATCTGGTGGCAGGCTATGGGTGGCAAGCGGCACTGCATCTGGTGGCAGGCTATGGGTGGCAAGCGGCACTGCATCTGGTGGCAGGCTATGGGTGGCAAGCGGCACTGCATCTGGTGGCAGGCTATGGGTGGCAAG
This sequence comes from Rana kukunoris, assembly GCA_029574335.1. Taxonomy (NCBI): domain Eukaryota; kingdom Metazoa; phylum Chordata; class Amphibia; order Anura; family Ranidae; genus Rana; species Rana kukunoris. Next base: position 100,319 of record JAJQKJ010002762.1, read on the forward strand.
CGGCACTGCATCTGGTGGCAGCTTATGGGTGGCAAGCGGCACTGCATCTGGTGGCAGGCTATGGGTGGCAAGCGGCACTGCATCTGGTGGCAGGCTATGGGTGGCAGTGGGTGGCAAGGGGCACTGCATCTGGTAGCAGGCTATGGGTGGCAAGCGGCACTGCATCTGGAGGCAGGCTATGGGTGGAAAGCGGCACTGCATCTGGTGGCAGCTTATGGGTGGCAAGCGGCACTGCATCTGGTGGCAGGCTATGGGTGGCAAGCGGCACTGCATCTGGTGGCAGGCTATGGGTGGCAAGCGGCACTGCATCTGGTGGCAGGCTATGGGTGGCAAGCGGCACTGCATCTGGAGGCAGGCTATGGGTGGCAAGCGGCACTGCATCTGGTGGCAGGCTATAGGAGGCAAGAGGCACTGCATCTGGTGGCAGGCTATGGGTGGCAAGCGGCACTGCATCTGGTGGCAGGCTATGGGTGGCAAGCGGCACTGCATCTGGTGGCAGGCTATGGGTGGCAAGCGGCACTGCATCTGGTGGCAGGCTATGGGTGGCAAGCGGCACTGCATCTGGTGGCAGCTTATGGGTGGCAAGCGGCACTGCATCTGGTGGCAGCTTATGGGTGGCAAGCGGCACTGCATCTGGTGGCAGGCTATGGGTGGCAAGCGGCACTGCATCTGGTGGCAGCTTATGGGTGGCAAGCGGCACTGCATCTGGTGGCAGGCTATGGGTGGCAAGCGGCACTGCATCTGGTGACAGGCTATGGGTGGCAAGAGGCACTGCATCTGGTGGCAGGCTATGGGTGGCAAGGGGCACTGCATCTGGTGGCAGGCTATGGGTGGCAAGCGGCACTGCATCTGGTGGCAGGCAATGGGTGGCAAGCGGAACTGCATCTGGTGGCAGCTTATGGGTGGCAAGCGGCACTGCATCTGGTGGCAGGCTATGGGTGGCAAGCGGAACTGCATCTGGTGGCAGCTTATGGGTGGCAAGCAGCACTGCATCTGGTGACAGGCTATGGGTGGCAAGCGGCACTGCATCTGGTGGCAGGCTATGAGTGGCAAGGGGCACTGCATCTGGTAGCAGGCTATGGGTGGCAAGCGGCACTGCATCTGGAGGCAGGCTATGGGTGGAAAGCGGCACTGCATCTGGTGGCAGCTTATGGGTGGCAAGCGGCACTGCATCTGGTGGCAGGCTATGGGTGGCAAGCGGCACTGCATCTGGTGGCAGGCTATGGGTGGCAAGCGGCACTGCATCTGGTGGCAGGCTATGGGAGGCAAGCGGCACTGCATCTGGTGGCAGCTTATGGGTGGCAAGCGGCACTGCATCTGGTGGCAGGCTATGGGTGGCAAGCGGAACTGCATCTGGTGGCAGCTTATGGGTGGCAAGCGGCACTGCATCTGGTGGCAGGCTATGGGTGGCAAGCGGAACTGCATCTGGTGGCAGCTTATGGGTGGCAAGCGGCACTGCATCTGGTGGCAGGCTATGGGTGGCAAGCGGAACTGCATCTGGTGGCAGCTTATGGGTGGCAAGCGGCACTGCATCTGGTGGCAGGCTATGGGTGGCAAGCGGCACTGCATCTGGTGGCAGGCTATGAGTGGCAAGGGGCACTGCATCTGGAGGCAGGCTATGGGTGGAAAGCGGCACTGCATCTGGAGGCAGGCTATGGGTGGCAAGCGGCACTGCATCTGGAGGCAGGCTATGGGTGGAAAGCGGCACTGCATCTGGTGGCAGCTTATGGGTGGCAAGCGGCACTGCATCTGGTGGCAGCTTATGGGTGGCAAGCGGCACTGCATCTGGTGGCAGGCTATGGGTGGCAAGTGGCACTGCATCTGGTGGCAGGCTATGGGTGGCAAGCGGCACTGCATCTGGTGGCAGGCTATGGGTGGCAAGCGGCACTGCATCTGGTGGCAGGCTATGGGAGGCAAGCGGCACTGCATCTGGTGGCAGGCTATGGGTGGCAAGCGGCACTGCATCTGGTGGCAGGCTATGGGTGGCAAGCGGCACTGCATCTGGTGGCAGGCTATGGGTGGCAAGCGGCACTGCATCTGGTGGCAGGCTATGGGAGGCAAGCGGCACTGCATCTGGTGGCAGCTTATGGGTGGCAAGCGGCACTGCATCTGGTGGCAGCTTATGGGTGGCAAGCGGCACTGCATCTGGTGGCAGGCTATGGGTGGCAAGCGGCACTGCATCTGGTGGCAGGCTATGGGTGGCAAGCGGCACTGCATCTGGTGGCAGCTTATGGGTGGCAAGCGGCACTGCATCTGGTGGCAGGCTATGGGTGGCAAGCGGCACTGCATCTGGTGGCAGCTTATGGGTGGCAAGCGGCACTGCATCTGGTGGCAGCTTATGGGTGGCAAGCAGCACTGCATCTGGTGGCAGGCTATGGGTGGCAAGCGGCACTGCATCTGGTGGCAGCTTATGGGTGGCAAGCGGCACTGCATCTGGTGGCAGGCTATGGGTGGCAAGCGGCACTGCATCTGGTGGCAGGCTATGGGTGGCAAGCGGCACTGCATCTGGTGGCAGGCTATGGGTGGCAAGGGGCACTGCATCTGGTGGCAGGCTATGGGTGGCAAGCGGCACTGCATCTGGTGGCAGGCTATGGGTGGCAAGCGGAACTGCATCTGGTGGCAGCTTATGGGTGGCAAGCGGCACTGCATCTGGTGGCAGGCTATGGGTGGCAAGCGGCACTGCATCTGGTGGCAGGCTATGAGTGGCAAGGGGCACTGCATCTGGTAGCAGGCTATGGGTGGCAAGCGGCACTGCATCTGGAGGCAGGCTATGGGTGGAAAGCGGCACTGCATCTGGTGGCAGCTTATGGGTGGCAAGCGGCACTGCATCTGGTGGCAGGCTATGGGTGGCAAGCGGCACTGCATCTGGTGGCAGGCTATGGGTGGCAAGCGGCACTGCATCTGGTGGCAGGCTATGGGTGGCAAGCGGCACTGCATCTGGAGGCAGGCTATGGGTGGCAAGCGGCACTGCATCTGGTGGCAGGCTATAGGAGGCAAGAGGCACTGCATCTGGTGGCAGGCTATGGGTGGCAAGCGGCACTGCATCTGGTGGCAGGCTATGGGTGGCAAGCGGCACTGCATCTGGTGGCAGGCTATGGGTGGCAAGCGGCACTGCATCTGGTGGCAGGCTATGGGTGGCAAGCGGCACTGCATCTGGTGGCAGCTTATGGGTGGCAAGCGGCACTGCATCTGGTGGCAGCTTATGGGTGGCAAGCGGCACTGCATCTGGTGGCAGGCTATGGGTGGCAAGCGGCACTGCATCTGGTGGCAGCTTATGGGTGGCAAGCGGCACTGCATCTGGTGGCAGGCTATGGGTGGCAAGCGGCACTGCATCTGGTGACAGGCTATGGGTGGCAAGAGGCACTGCATCTGGTGGCAGGCTATGGGTGGCAAGGGGCACTGCATCTGGTGGCAGGCTATGGGTGGCAAGCGGCACTGCATCTGGTGGCAGGCAATGGGTGGCAAGCGGCACTGCATCTGGTGGCAGGCTTATGGGTGGCAAGCGGCACTGCATCTGGTGGCAGGCTATGGGTGGCAAGCGGAACTGCATCTGCATCTGTGGCAGCTTATGGGTGGCAAGCAGCACTGCATCTGGTGACAGGCTATGGGTGGCAAGCGGCACTGCATCTGGTGGCAGGCTATGAGTGGCAAGGGGCACTGCATCTGGTAGCAGGCTATGGGTGGCAAGCGGCACTGCATCTGGAGGCAGGCTATGGGTGGCAAGCGGCACTGCATCTGGTGGCAGGCTTATGGGTGGCAAGCGGCACTGCATCTGGTGGCAGGCTATGGGTGGCAAGCGGCACTGCATCTGGTGGCAGGCTATGGGTGGCAAGCGGCACTGCATCTGGTGGCAGGCTATGGGTGGCAAGCGGCACTGCATCTGGAGGCAGGCTATGGGTGGCAAGCGGCACTGCATCTGGTGGCAGGCTATAGGGTGGCAAGAGGCACTGCATCTGGTGGCAGGCTATGGGTGGCAAGCGGCACTGCATCTGGTGGCAGGCTATGGGTGGCAAGCGGCACTGCATCTGGTGGCAGGCTATGGGTGGCAAGCGGCACTGCATCTGGTGGCAGGCTATGGGTGGCAAGCGGCACTGCATCTGGTGGCAGCTTATGGGTGGCAAGCGGCACTGCATCTGGTGGCAGCTTATGGGTGGCAAGCGGCACTGCATCTGGTGGCAGGCTATGGGTGGCAAGCGGCACTGCATCTGGTGGCAGCTTATGGGTGGCAAGCGGCACTGCATCTGGTGGCAGGCTATGGGTGGCAAGCGGCACTGCATCTGGTGGCAGGCTATGGGTGGCAAGCGGCACTGCATCTGGTGGCAGGCTATGGGTGGCAAGGGGCGGCACTGCATCTGGTGGCAGGCTATGGGTGGCAAGCGGCACTGCATCTGGTGGCAGGCTATGGGTGGCAAGCGGCACTGCATCTGGTGGCAGGCTTATGGGTGGCAAGCGGCACTGCATCTGGTGGCAGGCTATGGGTGGCAAGCGGAACTGCATCTGGTGGCAGCTTATGGGTGGCAAGCAGCACTGCATCTGGTGACAGGCTATGGGTGGCAAGCGGCACTGCATCTGGTGGCAGGCTATGAGTGGCAAGGGGCACTGCATCTGGTAGCAGGCTATGGGTGGCAAGCGGCACTGCATCTGGAGGCAGGCTATGGGTGGAAAGCGGCACTGCATCTGGTGGCAGCTTATGGGTGGCAAGCGGCACTGCATCTGGTGGCAGGCTATGGGTGGCAAGCGGCACTGCATCTGGTGGCAGGCTATGGGTGGCAAGCGGCACTGCATCTGGTGGCAGGCTATGGGAGGCAAGCGGCACCAGCTCAATATTGAACCCTACAGACTAAGACTGGGATGCAGTTAAAGTTCATGTAAAGGCAGGTGTCCCAATACTTTTGACAATATTGTGTATAATGATGGAAGAAGGAATACGGCCATTCCGGTTTACGCTCGCAGCGAACTCAGACCGGCCGGAGGAGAGAATTGGAATTCTAATCGTTTAAGTAAATAAAACAGAGGCGATCGATGGATATGGTGGGGGGAGGGGCGGCTCTTTGTACACAATGGGCCAGATTCACGTAGTCCAGAGCATCTTTGCTCTGGAGTAACGCTTCTCATTTGCGTTGCGCTGCCGATTTTTTAGGAGCAAGTGCTGTCATTCATGAAGCACTTGCTCCTAAAGTTGCGGCAGCGCATCACAAATGAGCCGGCGGAATTCAAATTGGGCGGGTACGGGGCGTGTAGTATGCTAACTACGCGCGATCCCGCCGCCGACGTACTGCGCATGCGTCGAGTGTCAAAACATCCCCGTGCGCATGCTCCAAAATCTGTGAATGAACGTCAATGACGTCACATTCCCATTCATGACCGTTTTACGCAAGCGACGTTTTTTTTTTTTTTTCCCGACGCGATGACGACGCCTATACCTAACATAGGATACGCCAGCCCCATGTAGGTATAACTATGCGCCGCGTATCCCGTCCGGAAACGTCGTAACGTCACTGCGTCGCGCCGGATTTCGATCGTGAATTGCCGATTTCCGCTCATTAACATATTTTTTGAGCGTAAATCGGCGGGAACGCCCCCGGCGCCATTTTTAAGTTGAAGTAACGATGCGATGGCGAAACTCAGTTACGCTCACCGCATCGGAACTTCAACCCGGCGTTTCTTGTTTTCTGGTTACAGAAAACAGAAACGCCGGCTCAAAGCCACTGTTACGCTGGCGGATCACTCGATCCGCCAGCGTAACCTTTGCTGAATCTGGCCCAATATAATTAGCTCAGATGTTATCAGAGGCCGTTCACCTTCTGATATTATTGACTCCGCCGTTCTCATGTGAACCCCCGGCGCCGATCGTTTGTATTTATAAACTGACCTCCGGGGACTCCGCCTACCCATTCCTTCATATTGGAATCCGGTTTATATTTGGCTGCTGGTCACATTGGGCCAGATTCAGGTAGATGAGAGTATCTTTCCTCTGGAGTAACGCTTCTCATTTACGTTACTCTGAAGACCCTTTCAGCGCAAGTCCTGTAATTCACATAGCAGTTGCGCGTAAACTTGCGCCAGAGTAACGATAATGCGCTGGCGTAACCCGACGCAAGTGGAAGTGGGTGTGATCATATGTAAATGATGGGCGGAGCCCGGCGCAGAGGCTTACGTTCAGCGCATCATCCACGGAGCATGCGCAGTGAGTGCGGCTCCACTCGCCCCCTTGTGCGCATGCTCACAACTTCCGTCGGCACCACTTCCTGGGAAACGTCAGCGCAATGCGTTCCGCTGGGCGCTTAAAAGCGCTGGCGGAAACGCCATTCCGGCGCAAAAGTAGTTCCGTTTCCCCCCACCCCAGGGAAGATACTTTTGTGCTGTGATGGCTGCTCCCGCTACCCCCAGAGAGAGGAGGAACCTCAACTTTAATACCCAGGAGGTCTCTGTCATTATCTCGGCTATGGAGACGGAGAATGAATTTCTCCATGGCCAAAAAAAGCCGCAAGACCAGCCGGGAGAGGAAGCAGGGCATCCTGGAGTCGATTGCTGCCAGGGTCAATGTCCTGGGCTACTCCACCCGGACTGCTGGGGACATACAAAAGAAAATCAATGACCTGCGGCGCAAGGTGAGGGACAAGGTGGCCTCCATCAGGAGGTATGAGAGGGGCACAGGTGGTGGTCCCCCATGTCCTGTCACCCTGACCGCAGAGGAGGAGGTGGTTGCTCGCTGCCTGGAGAGGGAGCAGGTGGAGGGGGTCGCAGGCTATGACTCCGTGGAGGAAGGCACAAGGACAGGTAAGTGTTTTATAATCCCCTATTTGTTGTTTTGCATTTGGGGGGGGGGTACATGTGCCAAGTGTGTGGGACCACCAACATGTGTCTGCTTTGTGTCATCCACAGATGACGGAGCTGGGCCATCATCTGTCAGCCTGCATTCCACCCCATCCCCCCCACGCCATCATGTGCCCGAGCCACTGGGTGGTGAAGAGGTTGTGGAGGAGGAGAGTGGCCACACCACACCTGCCGAGGTGGTTGTGGAGGATCCTGCTGTGGCAGAGCAGGACTTTTCATTAGTGTTGTCTGTCTCCTCCCCTTCTCCTGGGCCGTCTGTCGCCCCCTCCCCCATCCTTGGAAGCCCCTCAAGGGCGACTCCTTCCACCCGAGGACATCCATCTTCTGGCCCCAGGAAGGCGACCCAGAAGACCAGGGGGGTGTCTGATGGTGTCCAGGACCAGTTGGCGAGGGATCACGCCAGGCAGACGGAACAGATGGGGGCCATAGCGGTGCACTTGGAGAAAGTGGCTGACAGCCTGGGCTCCGTTGCCAACCTCAGCAACGCAGTGCAGGATGTCAGCTCTAATTGCGCTGCAGTGGTCACCACTTTGGGGGAGGTGCAGGGGGATATCCAGCACCTTACTGCAGCCGTCCAGGCCAACACTGCTGCCATCCATGGGAACAGTGCTGCCATCCGGGAGCAGGGGAGGCTGAGTCGGCGGGCCCAGCATTACCAGGTGACCCGTCAGCTCCGGATGCAGGCCCAGACCAACTCCTACCTTGGACGGATAGCCAGGGCCTTGGAGGGCACGCAGGCCACACCTGCCAGGAGTGGCCCACCTGGGGATCAGCCACCTCCAGATGCCCCCCCACCCCCACCCACTCCATCCAGGCAGCTGCGGAGCCAGAGAGGGGCCCCCGGAAGAAGCCCCCGGCATCCCCGATGAGGCCTTTTATTTTTTCTGGTTTTATATTATTGTTTTTGACATACTCAGGTCATGAGTTTATTTTTTATTTTTCTCAGGTTATGAGATTATTTTTCTTTTAATGATCAGGATATGATATTTCTAATTTCTTTTTGTACTGCACACGGTCAGGAGTGCAGGGGACAGTGTGAATGGTGTGTGAATGTGAGAGGGTGGCACTCCTGAAAGTAAGGGGTGTCACCCTCGGCCGTGGTGGTGAAGTGAACCCCACGGCTGAATGAATGATGTGTGAAAGGTGTGTGAATGGACAGTGACATCATTGGGGCCTTGACGCTGGCGTTACTGCTCCCAACTCCTACATGCTGGACTTGGGCTAATCCAATGCGATGTGCATGTGGTGTGTGTGATCTAGGGACATCAGTGGTGTACACGCGTGCACTGTCTGTGTGATTAATGTTTTGGTTTAGTGTCCAAAGATGCCTACGGCGAGGACCCTCCTGACTGCTCTTCCATCAGCAGACTGGGTGTCCTCTGGCAGGGGGGGACTGTGTGGGTCGGGGGTCAGGTCATCACGTATGTCAATATGCAGCCCTTTTTTCATAGCAAAGTTATGTAGTATGCAACATGCACCGATGATCTGACACACAAAGGTAGGGGAATACAATAGGGCCCCCCCAGACTTATCCAGGCATCGGAAACGGGACTTCAGGAGCCCAAATGTTTGCTCCACCACTGCACGGGTTTTGATGTGTGCTTCATTGTATTTTCTCTCTCCTCTGGTTTGGGGGTTCCGGAAAGGAGTCATTAGATGGGGTCCCAATGCATATGCAGAGTCACCTGTAAGGTAAAAGACAGGAGAATGTTAGTCATGCATGTGCGATTTCTGTTGTGCATGACGGGAGGGGATAGTCATGCCTGACTCCCATGTCACTCACCAACCAGCCAGCTGTCCCCATACATGTTCTGGTTAAATTCTGCTGGGATGGGGCTCTGATTGTATATGAAGCTGTCATGGCTGGACCCGGGGTGTTTGGCACGGACGTGCCATATGAGGCGTTGGGCATCGGCTATCACCTGTACGTTGATGGAATGCCAATGCTTCCGATTGCGGTATATGTGCTCTGTGGCACTGGGGGGCTGTAGGGCCACATGTGTGCAATCAATGGCCCCCACAGTGCGTGGGAATCTGGCAATGTTGTAGAAATCTGTCATTGCCTTCTGCCGCAGCTCCTCAGTGGTGGGTCTGATGAACTGGTTGGACATGCGTCTGAGGATTGCAGGGACAACCTGGTGCACACATCTGCTTATGGAGGATTGTGACATCCCAGCCACCACTCCACTTGTACGCTGGAATGATTCACTGGCAAGGAAATGAAGTGTTGCCAGGACCTTCACCAGTGGCTGCACTGCTTGTGATCGGTGTGTTGGGCTGGTGATGTCATCCTGCAGGGTTGTGGTTAGTTCAAGTATTGCATCAGGGCTGAATCTGAAGAGGCGATACACCTCCTCCTCCCCCATGCCAAAGAGGTTCATACGAGTGCGATATATCCTCTCACGTGCCCGCCTTCTTGGTTCCGGGGGACCCATCAGTAGTTCTAGGACCACGAGTGCCCCTGGCATGTTGGCACACAGAGGTGTTGTCCTTGCAAGTGGGGGTGCTCAGCTAGCTCCTATCGTCGGTAACGCTGCTGTAGCTGCTCTCCTGCTGACCTGTGGCCATCTGGAGTAAAGATAAAGCAGCCTTTTGTAGAAATAACTTTGCGCCGGACGGACGAGATACGCGCGGCGCATGTAGCCAGCGTATGGTGCTAATCCGTTCGTGAATTGTGAAAAATCCCTCATTTGCATATTTGCAGGGGAAATCAATGGGCGCGACTGATGCGCCCAGCGAAATTAAGCGCTGACGATACTCTGGCGTCGGAACGTTCCGCCGGTCGCAAATGAGTCGTTATTGGGCGCATCTAGTTTGGTGGGTACGGGCACATAGAAACGACGGCGCATCAGCACAGTTACGCGGCGCATATCCAAATACTCCAGCGCAAGTGTTCGTGAATCTGGCCCATTATCTTTATTTTACGGATCTCAGATTGCGTGTTCTCTGGTTTAATACGTGACAAAGGATTCCCAGAGCACTATGGGACATCCCCAACTTAAAGCGGAACGTCTCCCCCTCCTCCTTTACGTTTGGCACTTCTTTTTGGATGGGGGTACCCGATTTTGACAGGTACCCGCTCCCCCACTTCCGGCCGGAGAGACGCGGCGATCTGAGCGGAAGGTCAGTCCCTCCTTCTTCCCCGCACAGCCTTGTGGGACACATCACAGGTCCCAGAAGACTGCGGGACCATTCACAAGGCGTGGCGCGGCTCGCACATGCGCAGGTGGAATCCGGCTGTGACGCTTCAAGGTGTCACTGACAGTTTCCTTTAGTCAAGGCTCGGGTGAGGACATGGCGGGCGCCCCGGGACAGGTAAGTGTCCTTATAGGAAAAGTCAGCAGCTACAGGATTTGTACAGAGATCGGCAGAGACTGCGGTCATGGCACACGAGATGGCCCTGGCCCCTCCCACTGGTCTTACTTCTCTCCAGGATCGTCCCCCTGGTCTCACTCATCTCCAGGCTCCTCCCCCTGGTCTCACTCATCTCCAGGATCCTCCTCCTGATCTCACTCTACTCCAAGATCCTCCCCTGGTCTCACTCCGTTCCAGGCTCCTCCCCCTGGTCTCACTCATCTCCAGGATCCTCCTCCTGGTCTCACTCCTCTCCAGTCTCCTCCCCCTGGTCTCACTCCTCTCCAGGTCTCCTCCCCCTGGTCTCACTCCATTTCAGGATCCTCCCCCTGGTCTCACTCCTCTCCAGGCTCCTCCCCCTGGTCTCACTCCTCTCCAGGATCCTCCCTCTGGTCTCACTCCTCTCCAGAATCCTCCCCCTGGTCTCACTCCCCTCCAGTCTCACTCCTCTCCAGGTCTCCTCCCCCTGGTCTCACTCCATTTCAGGATCCTCCCCCTGGTCTCACTCCTCTCCAGGATCCTCCCTCTGGTCTCACTCCTCTCCAGAATCCTCCCCCTGGTCTCACTCCTCTCCAGGATCCTCCCCCTGGTCTCACTCCTCTTCAGTCTCCTCCCCCTGGTCTCACTCCTCTCCAGGTCTCCTCCCCCTGGTCTCACTCCTCTCCAGGATCCTCCCTCTGGTCTCACTCCGCTCCAGAATCCTCCCCCTGGTCTCATTCCTCTCCAGGATCCTCCCCCTGGTCTCACTTCGCTCCAGGATCCTCCCCCTGGTTTTACTCCTCTCCAGGTCTCCTCCCCCTGGTCTCACTCCTCTCCAGGATCCTCCCCCTGGTCTCACTCCTCTCCAGGATCCTCCCTCTGGTCTCACTCCCCTCCAAAATCCTCCCCCTGGCCTCACTCCGCTCCAGAATCCTCCCCCTGGTCTCACTCCCCTCCAGAATCCTCCCCCTGGTCTCACTCCCCTCCAGAATCCTCCCCCTGGTCTCACTCCTCTCCAGGATCCTCCCCCTGGTCTCACTCCCCTCCAGGATCCTCCCCCTGGTCTCACTCCTCTCCAGGATCCTCCCCCTGGCCTCACTCCGCTCCAGAATCCTCCCCCTGGTCTCACTCCCCTCCAGAATCCTCCCCCTGGTCTCACTCCTCTCCAGAATCCTCCCCCTGGTCTCACTCCTCTCCAGGATCCTCCCCCTGGTCTCACTCCTCTCCAGGATCCTCCCCCTGGCCTCACTCCGCTCCAGAATCCTCCCCCTGGTCTCACTCCCCTCCAGAATCCTCCCCCTGGTCTCACTCCCCTCCAGAATCCTCCCCCTGGTCTCACTCCCCTCCAGAATCCTCCCCCTGGTCTCACTCCCCTCCAGAATCCTCCCCCTGGTCTCACTCCCCTCCAGAATCCTCCCCCTGGCCTCACTCCGCTCCAGAATCCTCCCCCTGGTCTCACTCCCCTCCAGAATCCTCCCCCTGGTCTCACTCCCCTCCAGGATCCTCCCCCTGGTCTCACTCCTCTCCAGGATCCTCCCCTGGTCTCACTCCTCTCCAGGATCCTCCCCCTGGCCTCACTCCGCTCCAGAATCCTCCCCCTGGTCTCACTCCCCTCCAGAATCCTCCCCCTGGTCTCACTCCCCTCCAGAATCCTCCCCCTGGTCTCACTCCTCTCCAGGATCCTCCCCCTGGTCTCACTCCTCTCCAGTCTCCTCCCCCTGGTCTCACTCCTCTCCAGGTCTCCTCCCCCTGGTTTCACTCCTCTCCAGGATCCTCCCACTGGTCTCACTCCTCTCCAGGATCCTCCCCCTGGTCTCACCACTCTCCAGGCTCCTCCCCCTGGCCTCACTCCTCTCCAGGCTCCTCCCCTTGGGACTGATATTTTGACAGGTCCCCTTTAAGGGTTTCTATTCCGATCTTCATTTTATTTAAAACATTTTGTTGAGCTGAAAAATCAATAAAATTCCCCGGAGACTCCGAATACAAAGAATCTGATAGAAGACGGCGGGGGAGGGGCGCTTTGTACCGCCAAGGTCAGTTCACCACTCCGCAGATAAGAGGGCGGTCCGGGCCCCCAGGGGCCCCGCTCACCTTTCCCAGGGGCAACTATTTTATCTGACAGGAGCTTTGATTGACATTCTGAGTGCTTTAAAAAAAAGCATTGCCTTGAAAAAGTATTCATACCCCTCTATATACAGAGCCTTGAAAAAGTATTCATACCCCTCTATATACAGAGCCTAGAAAAAGTATTCATACCCCTCTATATACAGAGCCTTGAAAAAGTATTCATACCCCTCTATATACAGAGCCTTGAAAAAGTATTCATACCCCCTCTATATACAGAGCCTTGAAAAAGTATTCATACCCCCTCTATATACAGAGCCTTGAAAAAGTATTCATACCCCTCTATATACAGCGCCTAGAAAAAGTATTCATACCCCCTCTATATACAGAGCCTTGAAAAAGTATTCATACCCCTCTATATACAGAGCCTTGAAAAAGTATTCATACCCCTCTATATACAGAGCCTAGAAAAAGTATTCATACCCCTCTATATACAGAGCCTTGAAAAAGTATTCATACCCCTCTATATACAGAGCCTTGAAAAAGTATTCATACCCCTCTATATACAGCGCCTAGAAAAAGTATTCATACCCCCTCTATATACAGAGCCTTGAAAAAGTATTCATACCCCCTCTATATACAGAGCCTTGAAAAAGTATTCATACCCCTCTATATACAGAGCCTTGAAAAAGTATTCATACCCCTCTATATACAGAGCCTTGAAAAAGTATTCATACCCCTCTATATACAGCGCCTAGAAAAAGTATTCATACCCCCTTTATATACAGAGCCTTGAAAAAGTATTCATACCCCTCTATACATACAGCACCTGGAAAAAGTATTCATACCCCCTTTATATACAGCGCCTTGAAAAAGTATTCATACCCCTCTATACACAGCACCTTGAAAAAGTATTCAAACCTCTTCTATATACAGTGCCTGAAAAAGTATTCATACCCCCTATATACAGTGCCTTGAAAAAGTATTCATACCCCTCTACAGTGCCTTGAAAAATTATGTGTACCCCTCTATATACAACACCTTGAAAAGGTATTCATACTTTTTCCAGGCACTGTATATAGAGGGGTATGAATACTTTTTCCAGGCACTGTATACAGTATATCAACCTTCAAGTACATTAGAACACGGACTGATTTTTTTCCCTTGTATTGCTTCTCAGGGAAAAGGAAAACATGTAAAATGTGAGATGAAAATGAAAGATGGAGCCGCCAAATAGAAAATAGAAATTTGCCGCCTCCGGCTTGTCCAGGCGCCGGCCGCCTCGGTCGCGGGATTTGCTCCGTCCTTTTCAAGGTGATTTCTTATCTGCTCAGCAGATTTCTCATAAAGAATAATTGATCTGCAGGCCGTCATCATGTCACCGGGGTTTACATGACACCGACAAGGTCCCGTCACCTTTGAGGCCGACTTAATAAAGGCCGAGGGGAGGAGGGGCGGGTTCACAACAAGCTCCAAGGTCTGTCCTGAGAGTAGAGGAGGAAACAATTATTATGATTTCACTGCACACAGCGAGCTTCTCACATTGTGCATCAGAACCTGAAGCAAGTCAGATAGACCCCTGACTCATTTCCTGGCTGGAGGACATCCAGCATCATCTTGTCCTTTCCTCCCCGGTTTGACTGTCCCTGGCCCCGCCCCTTTTCATGAATTGGATTCCAGTTCTTCCAATCATGGAGGCTCAGCGTTACATGTGGGCGGTCTGTATGCAAATACAGCCAGCCTGGGAACACCCCCATCCTCCAGAATTCTACCCATCCATTAAAGCATGGGTCTTCAAACTACGGCCCTCCAGTTGTTCAGGAACTACAATTCCCATCATGCCTCGTCATGTCTGTGAATGTCAGTGTGTTACAATGCCTCATGGTATGTGTAGTTCTGCAACAGCTGGAGGGCCATAGTTTGAGGACCCCTGCATTAAAGCATTTTGATATTTGCATAACTCCTCCCACAAGCCAGCCCACTGCTTGCAGGACTGGGGGCTCCTGAGAGGATTGAATTGTTTTCTCATCCATTAGAATGAATGGAGCCGCAGCCTGCCTGTGCAGAAAGAAGACCATGGCCTGTTGGGGGCACTTCAGGATCGGGTTTAGAGCCACTGGCCTGGAGTCATAGGTTTGCACCCCAAAACTCAAACACACCCTACCGATCACTCACCGTGTTGATTCAGAAAGGGAAGGGGCTGATAAATACACATAAAACATCTCTGCAGCAACAGTCGGCAGGAGGAAAGTCGGAGGTGCTGCAGAGGGTGGGCCCGGTGGGCCACATCTCTGTAATGTAGGGGGGTCTGTATTGTAGAGGGGGTCTGTAATGTAGGGGGGGTTTGTACTGTAAGGAGGGGGTTTGTACTGTACGGAGGTCTGTGTAACATGCAGGGGGTCCAGAACTGTTAGGGGGGTGTCTGTGTTACAAAATGTGAGGGGTTGTGTAATGTAAAGGGGCCCAGAGGTGCAGGGTGCTGTGTAATGTAAAGAGGCACAGAGGTGCAGAGTGCTGTGTAATGTAAAGGGGTCCAGAGGTGCAGGGTGCTGTGTAATGTAAAGGGGTCCAGAGGTGCAGGGTGCTGTGTAATGTAAAGGGGTCCAGAGGTGCAGGGTGCTGTGTAATGTAAAGGGGCCCAGAGGTGCAGGGTGCTGTGTAATGTAAAGGGGCCCAGAGGTGCAGGGTGCTGTGTAATGTAAAGGGGTCCAGAGGTGCAGGGTGCTGTGTAATATAAAGGGATCCAGTAGTGCAGGGTGCTGTGTAATGTAAAGGGGTCCAGAGGTGCAGGGTGCTGTGTAATGTAAAGGGGCCCAGAGATGCAGGGTGCTGTGTAATGTAAAAGGGCCCAGAGGTGCAGGGTGCTGTGTAATGTAAAGAGGCACAGAGGTGCAGGGTGCTGTGTAATGTAAAGAGGCACAGAGGTGCAGAGTGCTGTGTAATATAAAGGGGTCCAGAGGTGCAGGGTGCTGTGTAATGTAAAGGGGTCCAGAGGTGCAGGGTGCTGTGTAATGTAAAAGGGTCCAGAGGTGCAGGGTGCTGTGTAATGTAAAGAGGCACAGAGGTGCAGGGTGCTGTGTAATGTAAAGAGGCACAGAGGTGCAGGGTGCTGTGTAATGTAAAGGGGCCCAGAGGTGCAGGGTGCTGTGTAATGTAAAGGGGTCCAGAGGTGCAGGGTGCTGTGTAATATAAAGGGATCCAGTAGTGCAGGGTGCTGTGTAATGTAAAGGGGTCCAGAGGTGCAGGGTGCTGTGTAATGTAAAGGGGCCCAGAGATGCAGGGTGCTGTGTAATGTAAAAGGGCCCAGAGGTGCAGGGTGCTGTGTAATGTAAAGAGGCACAGAGGTGCAGAGTGCTGTGTAATATAAAGGGGTCCAGAGGTGCAGGGTGCTGTGTAATGTAAAGGGGTCCAGAGGTGCAGGGTGCTGTGTAATGTAAAGGGGTCCAGAGGTGCAGGGTGCTGTGTAATGTAAAGGGGTCCAGAGGTGCAGGGTGCTGTGTAATATAAAGGGATCCAGTAGTGCAGGGTGCTGTGTAATGTAAAGAGGCACAGAGGTGCAGAGTGCTGTGTAATATAAAGGGGTCCAGAGGTGCAGGGTGCTGTGTAATGTAAAGGGGTCCAGAGGTGCAGGGTGCTGTGTAATGTAAAGGGGTCCAGAGGTGCAGGGTGCTGTGTAATGTAAAGGGGCCCAGAGGTGCAGGGTGCTGTGTAATGTAAAGGGGCCCAGAGGTGCAGAGTGCTGTGTAATGTAAAGGGGTCCAGAGGTGCAGGGTGCTGTGTAATGTAAAGGGGTCCAGAGGTGCAGGGTGCTGTGTAATGTAAAGGGGCCCAGAGATGCAGGGTGCTGTGTAATGTAAAAGGGCCCAGAGGTGCAGGGTGCTGTGTAATGTAAAGGGGCCCAGAGGTGCAGGGTGCTGTGTAATGTAAAAGGGCCCAGAGGTGCAGGGTGCTGTGTAATGTAAAGGGGCCCAGAGGTGCAGGGTGCTGTGTAATGTAAAGGGGCCCAGAGGTGCAGGGTGCTGTGTAATGTAAAGGGGCCCAGAGGTGCGGTGCTGTGTAATGTAAAGGGGTCCAGAGGTGCAGGGTGCTGTGTAATGTAAAGGGACCCAGAGGTACAAGGTGCTGGAACCCCACATCCCATCATTAACCACTGCCGCTGTGCCCGGGCCTATTTTTTGTCCCAGTCGGGGCCTGGTGGGGCGCCAGGGCAGTAGGAGAATCTGTGCTACACAGGGTGATTAGGGTGTGCCTGGTCACCTCCGGCACACCCTGTGCGCATGCCTGTGCCTGGAGTACTAGGCTGGAGTAGCACCACAGCGGGGACCTCTAATGTCAATGCTGCAGGTTGTCCAGGTAAAGGGTTAAGGGGCGATTTAACCACTTAGGACCCGGCGACGGTCTTTCAGCCTAATTATTCTCATACATATTAAAGCGATTCCCCCAAAGCGAGCGCGACAGCGAGATATTATACCGTCACCAGCAACAAAAATACGATGAATAATTTATGGCTATTGATCCCGTCCGTCAGGAATAGAGACTGAAGAGCAGCGAGGTCCGCCGCGGAATCCACAATGAAAACAGCGAGGATGGAAAACTCCTCCCCTTTATCCGGAGATCTCAGATCATCTACTTCTAAGATTCGGGGGATTAAAATTGACGGGTGCAAAACAGCAAATTGAAGGATTCCAGGGGGTCCAACCCACTACTAGCAAGGGGGACCTAATAAAGGGGGTCCAACCCACTACTAGCAAGGGGGACCTAATAAAGGGGGTCCAACCCACTACTAGCAAGGGGGACCTAATAAAGGGGGTCCAACCCACTACTAGCAAGGGGGACCTAATAAAGGGGGTCCAACCCACTACTAGCAAGGGGGACCTAATAAGGGGGTCCAACCCACTACTAGCAAGGGGGAACTAATAAAGAGGGTCCAACCCGCTACTAGCAAGGGGGACCTAATAAAGGGGGTCCAACCCACTACTAGCAAGGGGGACCTAATAAAGGGGGTCCAACCCACTACTAGCAAGGGGGAACTAATAAAGAGGGTCCAACCCACTACTAGCAAGGGGGACATAATAGAGGGGGGTCCAACCCGCTTCTAGCAAGGGGGACCTAATAAAGGGGATCCAACTCACTACTAGCAAGGGGGACCTAATAATAGGGGTCCAACCTGCTACTAGGAAAGGGGACCTAATAAAGGGGGTCCAACCCGCTACTAAGAAGGGGTACCTAATAAAGAGGGTCCAACCCACTACTAGCAAGGGGGACCTAATAATAGGGGTCCAACCCCCTACTAGCAAGGGGGACCTAATAAAGGAGGTCCAACCTGCTACTAGCAAGGGGGTCCTAATAAAGGGGGTCCAACCCACTACTAGCAAGGGGGACCTAATAAAGGAGGTCCAACCTGCTACTAGCAAGGGGGTCCTAATAAAGGGGGTCCAACCCACTACTAGCAAGGGGGACCTAATAAAGGAGGTCCAACCTGCTACTAGCAAGGGGGACCTAATAAAGGAGGTCCAACCCCCTACTAGCAAGGGGGACCTAATAAAGGAGGTCCAACCTGCTACTAGCAAGGGGGACCTAATAAAGAGCAAGAACATGCATGGGATCAACTGCCTGATTTCAATTAGCTCACATGAAGTGACAAAGACGCTGCATTTGTGGTACAATGAACAGGCATTTCCTGTATTTGCTGAACCCGTTCTTAGCCTGAACAAGTAAATCTATTTTAGCCACTGGACTGTTGAAGTAGATGAAAAGTAGAAGCAAGCCTACCATAGAAACATAGAGCTACATGCGATTGTGATCTTAGCAATAAGATCATTGGGAGTCGGTAAGCAGGCAATTTTATTAGAGGTGGAGGTGCCCTTTGTCTGATCTTACTCTAAGAACTTTTTTCAAACACACTTCGGGTGCAAGTTTGACACACATGGACTTTATTATTTGTATTCAATTGTGATATTTTTTGGATTTGTCACGTTATTCACGTTTCACTTTTGTTCTCATTAAGATGAATGGTCACATTTTAATTTATGTTTCATCTGTCAGTGCAGCGCAGCATATTTTTTGATTTTATAGGTAATTCATGTGTATCGCACATTGTCTATGCAGCAGCAGCAACCAATCACTTTATTGTTTTGTTTATTTAATATTTTTTTACAGACCTGCGCAGTAATTTTTTTTCCCACGGACCTAATAAAGGGGGTCCAACCTGCTACTAGCAAGGGGAACCTAATAAAGGGGGTCCAACCTGCTACTAGCAAGGGGAACCTAATAAAGGGGGTCCAACCTGCTACTAGCAAGGGGAACCTAATAAAGGGGGTCCAACCTGCTACTAGCAAGGGGAACCTAATAAAGGGGGTCCAACCTGCTACTAGCAAGGGGGACCTAATAAAGGGGGTCCAACCCACTACTAGCAAGGGGACCTAATAAAGGGGGTCCAACCTGCTACTAGGAAGGGGGACCTAATAAAGGGGGTCCAACCCGCTACTAGTAAGGGGGACCTAATAAAGGGGGTCCAACCCGCTACTAGCAAGGGGGACCTAATAAAGGGGGTCCAACCTGGGACTAGCAAGGGGGACCTAATAAAGGGGGTCCAACCTGCTACTAGTAAGGGGGACCTAATAAAGGGGGTCCAACCCGCTACTAGTAAGGGGGACCTAATAAAGGGGGTCCAACCTGGGACTAGCAAGGGGGACCTAATAAAGCGGGTCCAACCTGGGACTAGCAAGGGGGACCTAATAAAGGGGGTCCAACCTGGGACTAGCAAGGGGGACCTAACAAAATAGGGGCCAACCCACTGCTAGCAAGGAGGACCTAATAAAGGGGGTCCAACCTGCTACTAGTAAGGGGGACCTATTAAAGGGGGTCCAACCCGCTACTAGTAAGGGGGACCTAATAAAGGGGGTCCAACCTGGGACTAGCAAGGGGGACCTAATAAAGCGGGTCCAACCTGGGACTAGCAAGGGGGACCTAATAAAGGGGGTCCAACCTGGGACTAGCAAGGGGGACCTAACAAAATGGGGTCCAACCCACTGCTAGCAAGGAGGACCTAATAAAGGGGGTCCAACCTGCTACTAGCAAGGGGGGCCTAATAAAGTGTCCGATGAGTGTATATGGGGAGAGATGCCACAAGAGTACAAACATATGAACACATGACGGAGTTCCCCTTGCTCGATGTTACGGCTCAGAGTACGTTTTTTATGACCCGTTCTTCGTAGTTTTGACAGAACCGGCAGAAGATCTGAACAGTTTTGTGACCGTTGTGTCACTTTCCTCGTAACCTCAAGAAAACAACATTGGGCCAGATTCAGCAAAGGTTACGCTGGCGGATCGAGTGATCCGCCAGCGTAACAGTGGCTTTGAGCCGGCGTTTCTGTTTTCTGTAACCAGAAAACAAGAAACGCCGGGTTGAAGTTCCGATGCGGTGAGCGTAACTGAGTTTCGCCATCGCATCGTTACTTCAACTTAAAAATGGCGCCGGGGGCGTTCCCGCCGATTTACGCTCAAAAAATATGTTAATGAGCGGAAATCGGCAATTCACGATCGAAATCCGGCGCGACGCAGTGACGTTACGACGTTTCCGGACGGGATACGCGGCGCATAGTTATACCTACATGGGGCTGGCGTATCCTATGTTAGGTATAGGCGTCGTCATCGCGTCGGGAAAAAAAAAAAAAACGTCGCTTGCGTAAAACGGTCATGAATGGGAATGTGACGTCATTGACGTTCATTCACAGATTTTGGAGCATGCGCACGGGGATGTTTTGACACTCGACGCATGCGCAGTACGTCGGCGGCGGGATCGCGCGTAGTTAGCATACTACACGCCCCGTACCCGCCCAATTTGAATTCCGCCGGCTCATTTGTGATGCGCTGCCGCAACTTTAGGAGCAAGTGCTTCATGAATGACAGCACTTGCTCCTAAAAAATCGGCAGCGCAACGCAAATGAGAAGCGTTACTCCAGAGCAAAGATGCTCTGGACTACGTGAATCTGGCCCATTGTGGAGGAATGCAGTGTGTGCAATCATTCCGGAGAGAAGAGACGAAACACGCTGAAGACGATACAACCCCCCTCCCCCTCCCCCTGTATGGGTGATCCAGAGGTGACGCCAAACATGGCAGGTTTAATGAGCGCCTTCGTTTCATCGTCTTTTTAATTACAAAGATTTTTTATAAATAGAATAACTGCGGATTTAATTGTCTCCCAAATAAACAAACGCCAAGCGCGCTTCTCACAACATTAACCAGGAAGACTGATCTGCTTTTTGTTACAGAACCAAAAACCACAGAAATTGCTTTCCTTAACCTCTCGATGTCCACATAAACCCAAATGTGGGTCACCAAAGAGGGCAGGGCTTTAATTCCGGCGCGCCACATATTATGTGTCAAGGGCAGCAACGGTTTCTTTGCTAAGAGCCAAGAGCGTGCTCCCAACACCGAGACCGAGCTGTCAGGGACCACCGCCCGAGATTCCACCACATCCCAAAGGGTCTCTATTGGATGAGATGTGGTGAGTGTGGAGGCCATTGGAGGACAGTGACCTCATTTGCCAGGGGTGATATGATTGGAGGACTGGGACCTCCTTGTCCAGTGGTGAGATGATTGGAGGACAGGGACCTCATTGTCCAGTGGTGATATGATTGGAGGACAGGGACCTCCTTGTCCAGTGGTGATATGATTGGAGGACAGGGACCTCCGTGTCCAGTGGTGATATGATTGGAGGACAGGGACCTCATTGTCCAGTGGTGATATGATCGGAGGACAGGGACCTCCTTGTCCAGTGGTGATATGATTGGAGGACAGGGACCTCATTGTCCAGTGGTGATATGATTGGAGGACTGGGACCTCCTTGTCCAGTGGTGAGATGATTGGAGGACAGGGACCTCATTGTCCAGTGGTGATATGATTGGAGGACAGGGACCTCCTTGTCCAGTGGTGATATGATTGGAGGACAGGGACCTCCGTGTCCAGTGGTGATATGATTGGAGGACAGGGACCTCATTGTCCAGTGGTGATATGATCGGAGGACAGGGACCTCCTTGTCCAGTGGTGATATGATTGGAGGACAGGGACCTCATTGTCCAGTGGTGAGATGATTGGAGGACAGGGACCTCATTGTCCAGTGGTGATATGATCGGAGGACAGGGACCTCCTTGTTCAGTGGTGATATGATTGGAGGACAGGGACCTCATTGTCCAGTGGTGATATGATCGGAGGACAGGGACCTCCTTGTCCAGTGGTGATATGATTGGAGGACAGGGACCTCCTTGTCCAGTGGTGATATGATTGGAGGACAGGGACCTCATTGTCCAGTGGTGATATGATTGGAGGACAGGGACCTCATTGTCCAGTGGTGAGATGATTGGAGGACAGGGACCTCATTGTCCAGTGGTGATATGATCGGAGGACAGGGACCTCCTTGTCCAGTGGTGATATGATTGGAGGACAGGGACCTCATTGTCCAGTGGTGATATGATTGGAGGCCTGGGACCTCATTCTCCAGTGGTGATATGATTGGAGGACAGGGACCTCATTGTCCAGTGGTGATATGATTGGAGGACTGGGACCTCTTTGTCCAGTGGTGATATGATTGGAGGACAGGGACCTCATTCTCCAGTGGTGATATGATTGGAGGACAGGGACCTCCTTGTCCAGTGGTGATATGATTGGAGGACAGTGACCTCCTTGTCCAGTGGTGAGATGATTGGAGGACAGGGACCTCATTGTCCAGTGGTGATATGATTGGAGGACAGGGACCTCCTTGTCCAGTGGTGATATGATTGGAGGACAGTGACCTCCTTGTCCAGTGGTGATATGATTGGAGGACAGGGACCTCATTGTCCAGTGGTGATATGATCGGAGGACAGGGATCTCCTTGTCCAGTGGTGAGATGATTGGAGGACAGGGACCTCATTGTCCAGTGGTGATATGATTGGAGGACAGGGACCTCCTTGTCCAGTGGTGATATGATTGGAGGACAGGGACCTCCTTGTCCAGTGGTGATATGATTGGAGGACAGGGACCTCATTGTCCAGTGGTGATATGATTGGAGGACAGGGACCTCATTGTCCAGTGGTGAGATGATTGGAGGACAGGGACCTCATTGTCCAGTGGTGATATGATCGGAGGACAGGGACCTCCTTGTCCAGTGGTGATATGATTGGAGGACAGGGACCTCATTGTCCAGTGGTGATATGATTGGAGGACAGGGACCTCATTGTCCAGTGGTGATATGATTGGAGGACAGGGACCTCCTTGTCCAGTGGTGTTGTTCTCCTTGAGCCTGTACTGCCCACAAAATGTTGATAAATGTATTCAGGAGGGCCCAAGAAAATATTTGCCTAGGGTCCAATCAATATTAAAGACGGCCCTAACACAGGGCAAAAGGGGAAGCTGCCCCGGGCTCAGTCATTGTTGTGGGGCCCAAGGAAGCTTCCCCTTGATCCCGCACTGCCCCCAAATAGTTGATAAATGGATTGAGGAGGGCCCAAGGAAATATTTGCTCAGGGTCCAATCCATATTAAAGAAGGCCGTGGCTCTCACCATATTAGACCTTGTTATATTTGTCCTATTCGTTTCCTTCTTTCTGTTTTCTAACGATACAACTTACACATACAGAATGCAAATATTATATAATTGAATAATTTTTCTGTACCTGGAGTTCAGCTATAAAAGTAAATATTATAAATCACACTCGGGGAGATCGGCGCTCGGGAGTGCGGTGGGGCAGCGGGGGGCCCGTCACCTTAATTGCGGCGCTATCAGGAATGACAAATGTTCTTGGCGAGGATTCACCTAATTAATGAGCCACCAAACAGTGCGAAAACGCAGACTGGAGCGATCTGTAATCAATGATCGCGCCGGAGATATTTGTAACGTCTTCTACTACAGGAAGCAATTTAATTAGGTCCCGGCCTGATGTGCGGCTGGAGAATTCCTGTCACATAGAACAATGGCCGCCATGTGGTGCGGGGAGAGCGCAAGGCTTCCCACATCAAACTTCATCACAAAAGGAAATCCGCCGCCTCGGATCGCACACATCGCAGGAGCGCTAATCACAATCTGATTGGTTTTATTTGGACTGTGCCGCGTTCCTGCGCAGAAAATGTGTTGAGTTGTCATTGTGTTTCCTTGGAAGCGGGAAGTGTATGAGGGGAAATCCGACTTCTGATCTTATATCACACCGAGGCCCTTTCCAGAGACTGCATGTGAGCGGAAATGAAGGGGAAGGGAAAGAGAGGGAAGGGGATGGGAAGGAGGGTAAGTGGTGGGAAGGGGAGAAGGTAGGAAGGAAGGAAAGGGGATAGGAAGGAAGACAAGGGAAGGGGAAGAGAAGGAAGGGGATGGGAAGGAAGGTAGGTGGTGGGAAGAAAATGAAGGGAGGGAAGGAAGGAAGAAAAGAAGGGGAGGAAGGAAAGGGATAAGAAGGAAACGGAATGGAAGAAAGGGGATGGGAAGAAAAGGGAAGAAGAGGGAGGAAGGAAGGGGAAGGAATGGAAGGAAGGAAGGGAATGGGAAGGAAGGAAGGGAATGGGAAGGAAGGAAGGGAAGGGGATGGGAAGGAAGGGGAAGAGAAGGGAAAGAATGGAAAAGAAGGAAGGAAGGGAAAAAAGGAAGGAAGGGAAAAAAGGAAGGAAGGGAAGGAAAGAAGGGAATAGGATGGGAAGGAAAGAAGTGAAGGAAAGAAGGGGATGGGAAGGAAGTAAAAGGAAGGAAGAAAGGGTAAGAGAAGGGAAGGAAGGGAAAGAGAAGGAAGGGAATGGGAAGGAAGGAAAGGGAAGGAAGGGGATGGGAAGGAAGGGAATGATGGGAACAAAGGGGATGAAACGGAAGGGAAGGAAAGAGATGGAAAGAAAGGGGATGGGAAGGAAGAGAAGGGAAGGAAGAAAAGGGAAAGAAAGGGGATGGAAAGGAAGGGAAGGAAAGAAAGGGGATAGGAAGGAAGGGAAGGTAGGAGAAAGAAGGGGAAGGAAGGAAGGGGATGGAAAGGAAGGAAGGGAAGGGAAGAGAAGTGAAGGAAGGAGAAGGGAAGGAAGGGGAAGAGAAGGAAAAGAATGGAAAAGAAGGAAGGAAGGGGAAGGAAGGAAGGGAAGGAAAGAAGGGAATAGGATGGGAAGGAAGGAAGTGAAGGAAAGAAGGGGATGGGAAGGAAGTAAAAGGAAGGAAGAAAGGGTAAGAGAAGGGAAGGAAGGGAAAGAGAAGGAAGGGAATGGGAAGGGAAAGGAAGGAAAGGGAAGGAAGGGGATGGGAAGATAGGGAATGAGGGGAACAAAGGGGATGGAAAGGAAGGGAAGGAAAGAGATGGAAAGAAAGGGGATGGGAAGGAAGAGAAGGGAAGTAAGAAAAGGGAAAGAAAGGGGATGGAAAGGAAGGGAAGGAAAGAAAGGGGATAGGAAGGAAGGGAAGGTAGGAGAAAGAAGGGGAAGGAAGGAAGGGGATGGGAAGGAAGGAAGGGAAGGGAAGGAAGGAGAAGGGAAGGAAGGGAAAGAGAAGGAAAAGAATGGAAAAGAAGGAAGGAAGGGAAGGAAAGAAGGGAATAGGATGGGAAGGAAGGAAGTGAAGGAAAGAAAAGAAGGGGATGGGAAGGAAGTAAAAGGAAGAAAGGAAGGGGATAGGAAGGAAGGGAAGAGAAGGGGATAGGAAGGCAGGAAGGGGAAGAGAAGGGAAAGAATGGAAAAGAAGGAAGGAAGGAAGGGAGGGAAGGAAAGAAGGGGATGGGAAGTAAAAGGAAGAAAGGAAGGAAAAGGAAGGGAATGGGAAGGAAGGAAAGGGGATGGGAAGGAAGGAAGGGAATGAGGGGGAAGGAAGGAAGGGAATGTGAAGGAAGGAAGGGAAGGAAGGGGAAAAGAAGGGAAAGAATGGAAAAGAAGGAAGAAAGGGGAAGGAAGGAAGGAAAAAAAGGAAGGAAGGGAAGGGAAGAAAAGAAGGGAATAGGATGGGAAGGAAGGAAGTGAAGGGAAGGAATGGGAAGGAAGGGGATGGGATTTCCACAATTTCCTTCTATTCCAGGGGCCACCCCTTTTTCTCTTGAACCAATGTACTGTAACTATGCAAAAAAAAAAAATAATCCATACCCAGCATTCAGCTTTAACCAAACCTGAGATATGCAAATGAGGGCGAGATAGGATCTCCCTGTGTGCTAATGAGGGTTCCGTGATGCTAATGAGGAACTATGGAAGGGATGAGGCGGGCAGATGGCGGTGGGAAGTCCGAGGCGATATATACGGTATAATTTCTATCTATGACTGCCCATCACATACAGCAGGATGAGGGGAAAACTCAGCTTGCTATTATAGGCTCCATTTCCACTCACATTCCATTAGGCCGCCCATTCACTTTAGACGGGTCCTTAAAGTGCATCAATGTGTGAAATAAATGCGCCCGTGCTATTTCCAGGCGATGCAGCGCACCATGACCAATCACATCTGTGCATTACGGTTCGCTGACGGGTTGGAGTGTTTGTTTATCCGGTGTATGTGACTTCAGAATAAATAACAACGTTATTAATGAATGGGGTGATGTTCGAAGCTGTAATGTGTTTTCTCATACATAATGGAAGTGCAGAGCTGTGGAGTCCAAGCTGTTTTATTTCTAATGAAGATCCGCCAGGCTGCGCTAAAATAAATTCTCTCTCTAGTCTGGAGCTGTGCCATGTAGTACCTCTTGTCTGCCACAAGATGTCCTCAGTCTTCCTGGTTGAATGATGCCCAGTGTTGCTCAGTCCAGAAGACTGAGGACATACTGTGAGTGCGGAGTGTCATGGACTGTGATACTTATGTACATGGGAGGAGCCTGTGACTCTTATGTATATGGGAGGAGTCTGAGATACTTATGTACATGGGAGGAATCTGTGATACTTATGTACATGGGAGGAGTCTGTGATACTTATGTACATGGGAGGAGTCTGTGACACTTATGTACAAGGGAGGAGTCTGAGATACTTCTATACATGGGAGGAGCCTGTGACTCTTATGTATATGGGAGGAGTCTGAGATACTTATGTACATGGGAGGAGTCTGAGATACTTATGTACATGGGAGGAGTCTGTGACACTTATGTACAAGGGAGGCGTCTGTGATACTTATGTACATGGGAGGAGTCTGTGATACTTCTGTACATGGGAGGAGCCTATGACTCTTATGTACAAGGGAGGCGTCTGTGATACGTATGTACATGGGAGGAGTCTGTGATACTTCTGTACATGGGAGGAGCCTATGACTCTTAAGTATATGGGAGGAGTCTGTGATACTTATGTACATAGGAGGAATCTGTGATACTTATGTACATGGGAGGAGCCTGCGCTACTTATGTACATGGGAGGAGCCTGTGACACTTATGTACATGGGAGGAGCCTGTAATACTTATGTACATGGGAGGAGTCTGTGATACTTATGTACATAGGAGGAGCCTGTGATAATTATGTACATAGGAGGAGCCTGTGATAATTATGTACATAGGAGGAGCCTGTGATACCTATGTACATGGGAGGAGCCTGTAATACTTATGTACATGGGAGGAGTCTGTGATAATTATGTACATAGGAGGAGCCTGTGATAATTATGTACATAGGAGGAGCCTGTGATACTTATGTACATGGGAGGGGCATGTACTACTTATGTACATGGGAGGGGCATGTGCTACTTATGTACATGGGAGTGTTTTGTTTTTAATTTTTAATGCATTTGCAAAGATTTCCACCAAACTTCTTTCACGTTGGGCCGGACGCACTGTATAAAAAATACACTGCATGCTACTTCCCATGGTGTGATGCAAGGCCATTTATTCTGAATTGCAACCTCAACACACTTTGCCGACGGAGGTGCACCGCATAGCAGGTAATTACGCAGAAACGCACTGGTGCAAAGAAAGGTGCAGGTCCAGTTTCTAGGCAGTTGGGGTGATAGTCAGTCCGATTCCTTGTGATTGATGCTAAACCTCTGTGGTGGGGTGTGAACATCTATCCTTTTTATATTGTAGCTGTATGTCTCCTAATGAGCAACAAATAACATTCTATGTGCTGCACATCTCTTGTTATACCTATATATACATACAGGGCCGCCATCAGGGGGGTACAGGCATTACACCTGTAAGGTGCTGATGGTCCCCAGGGGCCCGGATGGCCCCCCCCTCCAGTTTTTTTTTTTTGCATTACACCTGTAAGGGGCCCGATTATCTCCATGGCCCCTTACAGGCCCGGCGGGCCCCCCTCCCGTTTTTTTTTTTTGCATTACACCTGTAAGGGGCCAATAATGGTCCCCAGCCCCCCCCCCCCCCCCTGGTTGTTATCTCGTGTCAGGAGAGAAGAGATTACACTTGTTTCTTTCCCGTCAGCACCCCTCCTAAAGATGAGTAAGGGGCCCCAAAATTTGTGATGGCTGCCCTGCATACACATATATATATATACACACACACACATCTACATATAGATAATAAAATACAGGGACTAAGGAAACAACAATGGCTGACCTCTCACCCGAGTCTTTGTATCTTCTCACAATGCACTCTCTATCATCCGCTAACAAGCTCCTTCCAGAAAACATGGCAGCGCGGCTGACGGATGGTCGCCCGTATTTATTATGACTGTGACATCCGTAGAATATTATACTGCGATACGGGGAGACGCAGAACAAGGAGAAGAACGCTCAATATTAACATTTAAATACATTCATGACAGTAAAGGAATGATTTTTGAAAAAGAGATTTATTTTAATCGCAAGGCACTCGTTTTTATGATAGGCCGTGGAGAAGAAAATTAAATTACATCAGGTGAGCGGGTTTGTATAGAAGCGGCGCCCCGCCGAAGGAACAGCGGCGCACTGACGCACGGACGGAGTATTGTTTGACGTCCTGGAGCCGCTGATTATTCATTTATTTCAAATTAATTGGCAAATGTGAATCTCCTGCATTCAGCACAGATCCGCCCTGGAAGTCTGTTCAGATGTCTTCTATTAATAGAGGATGGGAGGCTTTTATATCGGGGGGGGGGGGGGGGATAAAGGGATCGGTGTTCTATTCTAAAGTCACCTTTTCAAACCAAATTGGTCAATGATATATGATTTTAAGAACAAGAACAAATTTGTCATATTTTTTTGCTTACCAATTCTTAGATGTTGTGACAGGAGTCACTTTGGGTGGGGGGTCCCGTGAAACCCAAAAACGTTTAGATGTTGTGCGGGAGTCACTTTGGGCACAGTGCCCATGGAACCCAAAAACGTTTAGATGTTGTGCCGAGGGTCACTTTGGGTGGGGGGCCTGTGAAACACAAAAACATTAGATGTGACGGGAGTCACTTTGGGCGGAGAGCCCATGGAACCCAAAAACTTTTAGATGTTGTGACGGGAGTCACTTTGGGCGGAGGGCCAGTGAAACCCAAAAACTTTTAGATGTTGTGATGGGAGTCACTTTGGGTGGGGGGCCTGTGAAACACAAAAACATTAGATGTGACGGGAGTCACTTTGGGTGGGGGGCCTGTGAAACACAAAAACATTAGATGTGACGGGAGTCACTTTGGGCGGAGAGCCCATGGAATCCAAAAACTTTTAGATGTTGTGATGGGAGTCACTTTGGGCGGAGGGCCCGTGAAACACAAAAACATTAGATGTGACGGGAGTCACTTTGGGCGGAGAGCCCATGGAATCCAAAAACTTTTAGATGTTGTGATGGGAGTCACTTTGGGTGGAGGGCCTGTGAAACCCAAAAACTTTTAGATGTTGTGATGGGAGTCACTTTGGGCGGAGGGCCCGTGAAACCCGAAAACGTTTAGATGTTGTGACGGGAGTCACTTTGGGTGGGGGGGCCTGTGAAACACAAAAACATTAGATGTGACGGGAGTCACTTTGGGCGGAGAGCCTGTGAAACCCAAAAACTTTTAGATGTTGTGACAGGAGTCACTTTGGGCGGAGGGCCCGTGGAACCCAAAAACTTTTAGATGTTGTGCCGGGAGTGACTTTGGGTGGGGGGGCCCGTGAAACCCCAAAACTTTTAGATGTTGTGCCGGGGGTCACTTTGGGTGGGGGGGCCCGTGGAACCCAAAAACTTTTAGATGTCGTGACAGGAGTCACTTTGGGCAGGGGCCCGTGGAACCCAAAAACCCTTGGAGAGGTTGGGAAACCCTTGTTTCAGCTCCCCATGCACCTCCTATGTCCCCCTGTGTGTCTATTAGGGGCTCAGGGTGACCGAGAACCCCAGTCTGATCTGTACTAATCAGACTTGTTGTACAAATACACTGAAATGTTGTGTGTGTATATATATATATAATGTATATTGTCTCATACTATGGTGTGCTCTGTGTTGGGGTGTGGCTGTATTCCATTGTTCTATTGTGTCTGTCTGCCTTGGGAGTAAAGTATTATGGGATGTGTATGTGTGTTTGCTATGAAAACCGTAACCATGAAAAATGTAACTATTTCCTATGCTAAAAAGTTATGCTTTAAACACTTACCCAACCCCCCAACACTAAAAGAGTGTCAGAACTCCCATTACACTACGTTCTCAAGGATAATGCCTTCAGAGTCTCCCCAGCTGAAGTTTATTTATAATTTTAATCAAAGTACACCTGATTACTGAAATTAGATGTCTCAATCAGTACAACCATAATTGAAACTTTAATTATGTCCTTACTTTTAAGGTGAATATGACTCCTCCCCCTATCTGAGAACTCTCGGCTCAACTTCTGAAGAACTTCAAGTTCAAATTTACATAAAGGCCTAGACTTGGCCAACGCTCCCATTCCAACATTCATAAATCATTTTACAACTGGGATGTCCACATCATCCAGTTTTTTGATGCCACATGTAGTCGGCCATTTTTCAAGTTTTGAGGATGGGAGGAGTCTTAGAATTATTTCTTTGCTGACTGGTGGAAATAGAGCCAACCTGTCAGAGCTCTATAAGACAACTCAATATGAAACTAAAGCCTTCGCAATTGAACGCCTAAATCAGCCTCTCAACATTTATTTTTAACCCCAGAGGAACCCCTAAAATAATTTGGAGGTCTCAAGGAACCCTTAATCAAACCAATGTTTCATAGGTCAAAGGCAAAAAAACATTCTTTACATTGGTGCCCCGATAGAAAGAATGTGTCCCCTAAAGTATTGGTCACAATGCTACCTTTATGGGCACCTAAAAAGACAATCGGTGTCATGCTACTGGGTTTGCCTGGTCCTGGAATTAAGCAGACACCATCAAATGGGGGGGTCAATTACCCGCAACTCAAGGAACCTCTAGCAACCTCTGAAGGAACTCTAGTTGGGAATGTCTGGGCTAAATGAAAAAACGCGCTCGAGGCGATACCTCACATGTGTGGTTTGAACGGCGTTTACATACGTGGGCGGGACTTACGTGTGTGTTCGCTTCTGAGACAGGGGCGTTTTCATTTTTTTTACACCTTTTTTAAAAAAAAAATTAAACATCCCCTGTAATAGGAATCACTGTGACAGGTCCTCTTCATGGAGAGATGCCGGGTCAATGAGACCTCCCCTCCCCCCACATCTCTCCTCCAAGCTGGAAAGCATGAGATCGAAAAAAAAAAAATTCACCGATCTCATGCCGACAGCCGTGACTGCGGCTTTGTTTACTTCCGGGTCCCCCGGCGTGACGTCATAAGGTCACGCCCGGGCCTCCGACCGTCATAGAGATGACCGGTCGTCAACGGTCATCTCTAAAGTCATGAGTCGGCGCCGGCCGATTCATTCACTGGGCCCCCCGATGGCACGGGAAAGCCCGGAGAATTACCGGATGTCGCGGGAGGGGGGGCGATGTAGCCCTTTTTGCTATAATTATTGAGTTACCCGTCTTGACTTATCTTTTTCTATAGTTTTTACTGGTGCCCTCTGCAGCCACACTACGCCAGTGTTGGCTTGGCGTCTCTGGAATTCATATTGCATTGACTCTGCCTCGTGGGGGCCACAGGGTAGGTTGGGCGTTTGTGACCAGGGGGTGGTGGCTGATTTACTCCACACGGCGTGATGGGGAATGGGTTGGGGGGGGGGGGGGGTTTATTGATTGGTACCATGTCGCCTAACCATCTAATAATGCACATCATGTTTGATATAGTGATTTCTAAATGAATGTCCCTTTTTCATTGTAGAGCTATAAATATATCGGTCACTTCCCCCTGATGAAGCCGATGTCTTGGCGAAACTAGTAGGGAAGACTTGACCCGCTTTCTATTGTAACATTCTCCACTTTTAATCTTTATGTGATTAAATAATTGTAAAATTGTTTAAATTGAATGTAAAAAAAAGTGTGTTACTTTTATGATATCTCGTGGCACCGTGATAATCCCCATTCCTTTGCCCCCTTTTCTCATATTCTAGCTGTTTTGGAAGGGCAACGGATTCTTGAGGCCAAAATAAAAAAATAAATATTTTTAGGATCTTCCCTGATGTTGGATGTTGTTTTTAACTTATTTGCCCTTAACTACCCCAAGTCAGTTCTATGACCTTGCATAGCTGCCCAGTTATATGTTTTTGCATTAAAGTGGAACCTCGGATTGTGAGCATAGTCCGTTCCGGGAGTATACTCGCAATCCAAAGTACTCTCATATCAAAGCGAGTTTGCCCATTGAAGTCAATGGAAACGAAAATAATTTGTTCCTCATTGACTTCAATGGGATGCAATACCGCATGTGGCCAGAGGTGAGGGGGGGCACCAGAGCGCCAAAAAGGCCGAGGACACTTTGGCTCGTTTCAGGTACTGCAGGCCTATTTTCGGCTCTGCTTGGCTTCTGCACCCGACCGTGCCTCAGGCCAAATGAGATACTGCAGGCCTATTTTTGGCTCTGCTCAGCTTCTGCGCCCCCCGGACCTCAGGCCAAATGAGGTACTGCAGGCCTATTTTCGGGTCTGCTTGGCTCCTGCGCCCCCGTACCTCAGGCCAAATAAGGTGCTACAGGCCTATTTTCAGCTTTTCTTGGCTCCTGCGCTTCCCGTACCTCAGGCCAAATGAGGTACTGCAGGCCCATTTAGCTTGAATGCTGCACGTCTTGCGAGTCAACACTGGCAAACCGAGTCAGAATTAAAAGAAAATAATAAGTTGCTCGCAAATCAAAACGGTCTCAAACCAAGTTACTCTTAAACCGAGGTTCCACTGTATGTCTAATAGAAATCCATTATATTTTTCCAGCTTATAAGGCAGTAGAGGGCGGAGTCCGTCTGGTTGGCCTACAACCCCACGTGAAGACCAAACGCTACGTCCAGGAGGGGTCCTTGATGCCATGCTCTGGGTTGCAGGTGAAGGAGATGGTTATGGCGTATCGAGTCCCCCAACTCACTTTCTCTACGCGGTGCAGGTTTTCTGATCCGGATGTGAAGAAGGACAGGCGGCCTGGAAGACACATTGGATGATATCAGTATAACGGGAACAGTCAAAGACCAAATATTACTTTTTACATCCCGTCTCAGACCCAATTCTAAGAAGAATCTCCATAGATGCCAAGTGACTTTTAAGGGCTTCGGTGATTTTGATTGGCTCAAATGAAAATAACTTTCCTGGAGCATTTCAGTCCCTGGCAGTGCAACTGAAACAAACAATCAACTATGGGTGGCGCCGTCACTGGGGTCTCCAGGATAAAGTTGTGGACGGGTACAAGTCTGGAGATGGATACAAAAAAATTGAAGGCTTTACCAATGCCTACAAGCACAGTGAAGTCTACTATTAACCACTTCAGCCCCGGACCAATATGCAGGTAAAGGACCAGCCCCTTTCTGCCATTCGGCACTGCGTCGCTTTAGCTGACAGTTGCGCGGTCGTGCGACGTGACTTCCTAACAAAATTGACGTCCTTTATTCCCCACAAATAGAGATTTATTTTGGTGGTATTTGATCACCTCTGCGGTTTTTATTTTTTGCGCTATAAACAAAAATAGAGCGACAATTTTGAAAAAAAATCAATATTTTTTACTTTTCGCTATAATAAATATCCCCCAAAAACATATATAAAAAAAAAACATTTTCCCTCAGTTTAGGCCGATACGTATTCTTCTACAGATTTTTTTCGTGATTGCGACATTATGGCGGACACATCAGACTTTTGACAAAAGTGAACAAAATGTTTATTTTTTTAAAAACACAATGTAAAAAAAAAAAAAAAACAGTAAAGCACCCCCGTCCCCGCAGCAAAAAAAATAAAACGCATACGCAAGTCGCGCCCGCATATGTAAACGGTATTCAAATCACACAAGTGAGGTATCGTCACGATCGTCAGAGCGAGAGCAATAATTCTAGCCCTAGAGCTCCTCTGTAACTCTAACCTGGTAACCGTTGTTTTTTTTTTTTTAAAGCGTCGCCTATGTAGATTTTTAGGTACCATAGCTTGTCGCCATTCCACGATTGTGCGCAAAAAAAGCCACTCGCCTGTTCATCAATCCAGCGACGTGGCCATCCGAGCCCTCTATTCTCTCCACGGCGCTGGCAATACTACTGTGGGCATCCGGCTGTGACAGCTTCACAGCCGGGTGCGCATGTCTCACAGCGCTGTCCTGCATAGCGGTATCTCAGGGCGGCCATCAGGAGGGTACAGGCAGTACACCTGTAAGGGGCCCGGAGGTCCCCATGGGCCCGAATGGCAACCCCCCACCCCTTTTTAAAACTTCTTTTTTTGTAAGGCTTCCGGAGATCCCCAGGGGCCCAGATGGCAACCCCCCCTTTTTTTTATAAAAAAAAAATATTTATTTTTTATATGTTTTATATTATTTTTTATATATATATATATATTTTTTTTTATATAAGGGCCCAGAGGGCACAACATCTATATTATATATATATATATATAAAAAAATAAATACAATAAAATAAATATAAAAAATAAATATATTTGTATATATATATGTGTATATATATATTTTATTAAAGGGCCCAGAGGTCCCCAGAGGATTTATTTCTTTTTTTTTTTTATATATATATTTTTTTTTTTATGTAAGGGCCCAGAGGTCCCCAGGGCCCCAGATGTCTTATTTTTTTTTTATATAAAAAAAAAATTATATATTTATTTTTTATTAAAGGGCCCAGAGGTCCCCATGGTCCTGGATGGCTAACCACCCCCCTTTTTTTTATATATTTTTTTAAATATATTTTTCTTTATTTCTTCTTTTTTGTAAATTAGCGGCGGCACCCCCCCCCTCCCCTCCCCTCCGCTTCTCAATTTCAGACGGCAGCAGCACTACACCCCCCCCCCCCCGGTTCTTTGGCATGGGGTCTCATGCCTGAAGCTGTGTAACGCGCCCCTGGGCAATCTTCTGGGGACCTGTGATATGTCCCAGAAGCAGGGCCGCTGATAGGGGGGGGGCCACCAGTCCTCCTGTAGGGGGCCCAGGCAAACAGAGGGGCCCGGACAGCAGATGGAATCATTGTGGTCGGATGGAGGGGCAATTACAGAATTACTTCCCCGCACCGATCCCCCTGCCTGTTGTGCCTGCTTCTGATCCCCCTCTGTGCCCCCTGTCACTATGCTGCCCCCCACGGCACTGCTGGCTTACTTCTCTCGTAAAAAAAAAAAATTGTAAAATAAAATACATTTTAACATTGTTTAAAAAATGATATAAAAAATAAGTTTAAAGATTTTGTTTAAATGGCTTATTCACACAGGTTCTCTGTTATGTTTGTGTCCACTAATAATGATTTTAGTGTATTTGTTTGTGAAAATATTGTTTTGGGGGCCCTGTCAGGTAGGCTGTACGGGGGCCCCATGATTTCTAACAGCATCCCTGCCCAGAAGATTGCAGGGAGGACGGGGCGCCTAGGAAGTGGGAGCTCGTCAGTAATCGTGATGCATCGCAAAATCGAATCATTGACCAGATAAATCGGATCGAATGGTGAGACCAGTGAAGATGCGCCCCCTACTGGATGGGCAGAAATACAAATCCTCTGGGAACCTCTGGGCCCTTTAATCATTGACCAGATAATCGGATCGAATGGTGAGACCAGTGAAGATGCGCCCCTACTGGATGGACAGAAATATAAATCCTCTGGGGACCTCTGGGCCCTTTAATCATTGACCAGATAATCGGATCGAATGGTGAGACCAGTGAAGATGCGCCCCCTACTGGATGGGCAGAAATACAAATCCTCTGGGGACCTCTGGGCCCTTTAATCATTGACCAGATAATCGGATCGAATGGTGAGACCAGTGAAGATGCGCCCCTACTGGATGGACAGAAATATAAATCCTCTGGGGACCTCTGGGCCCTTTAATCATTGACCAGATAATCGGATCGAATGGTGAGACCAGTGAAGATGCTCCCCCTACTGGATGGGCAGAAATACAAATCCTCTGGGGACCTCTGGGACCTCTAATCATTGACCAGATAATCGGATCGAATGGTGAGACCAGTGAAGATGCGCCCCCTACTGGATGGGCAGAAATACAAATCCTCTGGGGACCTCTGGGCCCTTTAATCATTGACCAGATAATCGGATCGAATGGTGAGACCAGTGAAGATGCGCCCCCTACTGGATGGGCAGAAATACAAATCCTCTGGGGACCTCTAATCATTGACCAGATAATCGGATCGAATGGTGAGACCAGTGAAGATGCGCCCCTACTGGATGGGCAGAAATACAAATCCTCTGGGGACCTCTGGGCCCTTTAATCATTGACCAGATAATCGGATCGAATGGTGAGACCAGTGAAGATGCGCCCCTACTGGATGGGCAGAAATACAAATCCTCTGGGGACCTCTGGGACCTCTAATCATTGACCAGATAATCGGATCGAATGGTGAGACCAGTGAAGATGCGCCCCCTACTGGATGGGCAGAAATACAAATCCTCTGGGGACCTCTGGGCCCTTTAATCATTGACCAGATAATCGGATCGAATGGTGAGACCAGTGAAGATGCTCCCCCTACTGGATGGGCAGAAATACAAATCCTCTGGGAACCTCTGGGCCCTTTAATCATTGACCAGATAATCGAATCGAATGGTGAGACCAGTGAAGATGCGCCCCCTACTGGATGGGCAGAAATACAAATCCTCTGGGGACCTCTGGGACCTCTAATCATTGACCAGATAATCGGATGGAATGGTGAGACCAGTGAAGATGCGCCCCCTACTGGATGGACAGAAATACAAATCCTCTGGGGACCTCTGGGCCCTTTAATCATTGACCAGATAATCGGATCGAATGGTGAGACCAGTGAAGATGCGCCCCCTACTGGATGGACAGAAATACAAATCCTCTGGGGACCTCTGGGCCCTTTAATCATTGACCAGATAATCGGATGGAATGGTGAGACCAGTGAAGATGCGCCCCTACTGGATGGACAGAAATACAAATCCTCTGGGGACCTCTGGGCCCTTTAATCATTGACCAGATAATCGGATCGAATGGTGAGACCAGTGAAGATGCGCCCCCTACTGGATGGGCAGAAATACAAATCCTCTGGGGACCTCTGGGACCTCTAATCATTGACCAGATAATCGGATCGAATGGTGAGACCAGTGAAGATGCGCCCCCTACTGGATGGGCAGAAATACAAATCCTCTGGGGACCTCTGGGCCCTTTAATCATTGACCAGATAATCGGATCGAATGGTGAGACCAGTGAAGATGCGCCCCCTACTGGATGGCAGAAATACAAATCCTACCTCTGGAATGGGCGACCAGTGAAGATGCGCCCCCTGGGAACCTCTGGAATCATTGACCAGATAATCGGAATCCAGTGAAGATGCAAACCTCTGGGACCTCTGGGCCCTGAAGATAATCCCAGTCGCCCCCTACTGGATGGGCCAAATCCTCTGGGGACCTCTAATCATTGACCAGATAATCGGATCGAATGGTGAGACCAGTGAAGATGCGCCCCCTACTGGATGGACAGAAATACAAATCCTCTGGGGACCTCTGGGACATTGACTAATCTAATCCATTGACCAGATAATCTCTGGGAACCTCTGGGCCCTTTAATCATTGACCAGATAATCGAATCGAATGGTGAGACCAGTGAAGATGCGCCCCTACTGGATGGACAGAAATACAAATCCTCTGGGGACCTCTGGGACCTCTAATCATTGACCAGATAATCGGATCGAATGGTGAGACCAGTGAAGATGCGCCCCTACTGGATGGACAGAAATACAAATCCTCTGGGGACCTCTGGGACCTCTAATCATTGACCAGATAATCGGATCGAATGGTGAGACCAGTGAAGATGCGCCCCCTACTGGATGGGCAGAAATACAAATCCTCTGGCAGGTAAAACAGACATTTTCGCCTGGAGTTCTAGCAGCTACCTGGAGCCGAGTTGTTATCGGGATTCATCGGCTACTCTTGTGCTGCCGTTGCTTCCCATTCACTCCGATCTCACGTGTCCATGGCACCCCCCTCCCCCCCCCAGAGAACAAGCGAAAGCCTTCAGAGACTGCAACACGACGCAAGATGAAAATAATGAATCCAATTTGCGGGTACTTCGGTAAATTCTCGCCGCGCGGCTGAAAAGGCTCTGGAATTTACCCCGTGAGACTGGAGGCAACCAGCTGAGCCCCCCCTGGGGCTTCGGATATTTTATAATCCGCTAATAAACCATGGGGGGGGGGGGGGATTATTCGCAGGGCGCCATACAGGCGGAGAATAGAAAAGAAAATAATTACACTACGGAGAATGTTCAGGAACAATTTGATAATTACTAATTATACAACAATGTGATGGTCCTCTGAGCGTCGCCGTTCCGCCGGCTTTCATGGGATGAAAACAATTTCGCCTTTAGAGTCCCAATAATAATAATAATTTACAGTCACACAATTCCGCATTCCTATCTGTTCTCCTTCATATGTCCCCCGCTGAGCAATCGCGGCCAGACGTAATGGGAATCTCCGGTCTGATCATCTTTTAATGTGATCAGCTAAAATGAAGCCGGTACGAGGGAGCGTGCGCGACTCCATTGCCAAGAACTTCTTTTAACCACTTAAGGACCGCCTAACGCCGATATACACAGCTGGGCACAAGCATGTACCTGTACGTTGCCTTTAAGAGCCCAGCCGTGTGGTCGCGAGTGCGCCGCCGGCGCCACGCTCGCGACCCGGTCCGAAGCTCCGTGACCGCGGACCCGATCGCCGCCGGTGTCCCGCGATCGGTCACCGGAGCTGAAGAACGGGGAGAGGTGAGGGTAAACAAACCTTCCCCGTTCTTCACTGTGGTAATGTCACTGATCGTCTGTTCCCTGATATAGTGATGTCACGCCTACAGCCACGCACCCCCTACACTAAGAAACGCTCCCTAGGACACACTTGGCCCCTTAGTGCCACCTAGTGGTTAACCCCTTCACTGCCAGTGTCATTTTCACAGCAATCAGTGCATTTTCATAGCACTTTTCGCTGTGAAAATGACAATGGTCCCAAAACTGTGTCGCAGTCACGAAAAAAATTGCAGATCGCCGCCATTAGTAGTAAAAAAAAAGTGCCATAAAACTATCCCCTATTCTGTAGACTATCAGCTAGATTCACGTACCTCGGCGCATCTTTGTGTGGGTGTAGCGTATCTTTCTTTACGCTACGTCGGCGCAACGTTGAGAGGCAAGCATGGTATTCACAAAGCAAATGTTCTCAACGTTGCGCCGGCGTAGCGTATAGTTGTCGGCGTAAGCCGCAGTAAGTCAAAGTAGGTGGAAGTGGGCGTGATATATTTAAATGAAGCGTGACCCCATGCAAATGATGGGCTGAGCTTCAAAAAACGAACGGCGCATGCGTCGTCTCTTGGACGCATCCCAGTGCGCATGCTCACGGTCACGTAGAAATAACTGCCTAAGATACGTCAAAACACTGCCTACGGCGTGAACGTAACCGACACACAGCCCTATTCATGTACTGTGTAAACGGTGTAAAAATCGACGGCGTCCGTTCCCTGGCCCATACCTTTGCATGGGTTGCGCCTCCTTTATGAGGAATAACTTTACGCCGGACGTAACCCTTACGCAACTCGCGTAAAACATGTGCCGGGCGCAAGTACGTTCGTGAATCGGCGTATCTCCCTCATTTGCATATTTAAAATGGGAACGCTAGATGCGTCCAGCGATACGCCGGCGTAGGCAAGTTACGCTGGGCGGCTAAAGCCTTATTTTTCGACCTATCTAGCTTTGGGAATCGGCGCAGAGATACGACGGCGCACATTTGGACTTGCGACGGCGTATCTCGAGATACATCGGCGGAAGTCCCACCTGAATCCGGGCCTATAAATTTTGCGCAAACCAATCAATAATCACTTATTGCGATTTTTTTTTTTTTTTTTACCAAAAATAGGTAGAAGAATACGTATCGGCCTAAACTGAAGAAAAAACAATGTTTTATATATTTTTGGGGGATATTTTATTATAACAAAAAGTTAAAAAAAAAATAAAAAAATTTAAATTGTCGCTGTTTTTGTTTATAGCGCAAAAATAAAACCTGCAGAGGAGATCAAATACCACCAAAAAGAAATCTCTAATTGTGGGGAAAAAAAAAAAGGACGTCCATTTTGTTTGGGCGCCGCGTCGCACGATCGCGCAAATGTCAGTTAAAGCGACGCAGTGCCAAATCGCAAAAAGAGGCCCGGTCATTTGGCAGCCAAATCCTCCGGTGCTGGTTAAAGTAAAAAAAAAAGTTTAGGCTTCCTGAACACGCAGTTCCCACATCGACATTCCATTGTTCTTCCATGAAATCCGGTCTTCGGAATAATTCAGAAACAATTGCACATGAGTGCGGGGGAGGAGCTTTCACCTTCTCGGTCAGGCTGGAGCGATTTCTCGGCGTTTTGCGTTGCCGCCTCTCTTTTGATGTCTCTCTCCCGATCACTTATCCCCCCGGTGCGTTCAGCTGCCGCTCGGGGGAAAAAACTGCGCGGCTTCTTTGGGGCGCCACAGGAGAGAGATTCAAAACAAAAAAGGAAATTTTCCTGGCGCGCGGCATCGCGGAGGGAGGCAAATCTTTCATTCTTTTCTCGACGTGTCGCCTGAATAACGAACCCAACCTGTCACCCTAACCGCGACAGATCTGCTGAATGGATTAGGAGAAAAACAAAAGAGTCCGTAATAAGCGTGAGACGCGAAAACTATTCATCTTCATTATTTATGCTTTTGGATGACAAAATAATTTCCTCGATATTTTGTTTTAAATAAAGCTTGCTTCATTCAAACCCCCTGTTCCTGCTGAGCATAGAAAACAAAGTAGGTGTTCTTGGCCATCCGGTTTGTACAGGAAAACCTTGGATTGAGAGTAACTTGGTTTGAGAGCGTTTTGCAAGACAAGCAAAATGTTTTAATACATTTTGCCTTGATATAAAAGCGATATCTTGATATAAGAGTAGCGTCATGTCACAACTGAGTGTAAGGGTCCTTTCACACGGAGCGGTCCGTTTTTCGGTCCGCTCCGTGTGTGTCCGTCGGCTAAGCAGGGGGGGGTCTCCGCTCAGCTGTCGGCGGACAGGGCGGTCCCCGCACACTGTGCAGGGACCGCCCTGTCTCTCCTCCGCTCTCCCCTATGGGGAAATCGGATGAAAACGGACCGTCTGTCCGTCTTCATCCGATCCGTTCCGCCGGACGGAAGAAAAATAGGGTTTTCTTCCATCCGAAAAACCGGATCCAGACGGACGCGGATCTTTGCGGACGTTAGCGGATGCATCATCCGCTAACGGACGCAATCCCATAGGGAACCATTACATGTACGTTTACGGACTTGTAAAAACGGACGAGCAGAGGCGGACGTGTGAAAGGGCCCTAAGGGTCCTTTCACACGTGCGGACCGTTTTTTAGATCCGTTTTTTTTTATCATCAGTTGATCCGTTTTTCATCAGTTTTTTTTTTTTTTTAGAACTTTTTTTTTTTATTACATATTTTGA
The DNA here is from genome assembly GCA_029574335.1 of Rana kukunoris. Lineage (NCBI taxonomy): Eukaryota > Metazoa > Chordata > Amphibia > Anura > Ranidae > Rana > Rana kukunoris. The sequence goes on from JAJQKJ010002762.1 coordinate 141,352, forward strand.
TGAAAAACGGATGTTAGCGGATCGGATGTTAAACGGATCGTCCGCTAACATCCGTTTTTCGTCCGTTCCATTTTTTTTTGACGGAAGAAAAATAGGGTTTTCTTCCGTTCCAAAAAAACGGAGCTTAACGGAGACGGACGTGAAAGGACCCATTGGAAAGCATTGCGGTCAAAAAACGGACGTCTAAAAACGGACGAACGGTCCGCTAGTGTGAAAGGGCCCTAAGAGGCTCCTCTCTTTTCTTTTAGGGTCCTTTCACACGTGCCGACCGTTCGTCCTTTTTTGACAGCAATGCTTTCCAATGGGTCCTTTCACACTGTGCGAGATAAAAAGTTGCAATGACCGCCATTTTATTCCCTAGGGTGTCTGCTAAAAAAAAAACCATATATAGTGTTTGGGGGGTTCTGAGTAATTTTCTAACAAAAAAAATTATGATTTACGCATGTAGGAGAGAAGTGCCGAAATTGGCCCGGTATAGAAGTGGTTAAAAAGAGGGCGTATATATATACAGTGGCGGGCGTTATGTGGTTAATACAGGACACCCAAATTCATATACAGGAAAATCTCGGATTGCGAGGATAATTCGTTCCAGAAACACGCTTGTAATCCAAAGCGCTTTTATATCAAAGCATTTTTTATTTATTTTTTACAGGGTATAACGTCCGTCTCCGTTAAGCTCCGTTTTTTTGAACAGAAGAAAACCCTATTTTTCTTCCGGCAAAAAAACGGAACGGACAAAAAACGGATGTTAGCGGACGATCCGTTTAACATCCGATCCGCCAACATCCCTTTTTCATCAAAATATGTAATAAAAAAAAAAAAAAGTTCTAAAAAAACAAAAAAAAAAACTGATGAAAAACGGATGACAAACTGATGAAAAACGGACGAAAAACTGACGAAAAAACGGACCTAAAAAACGGTCCGCACGTGTGAAAGGACCCGAAGTGTAGTAATACGGTTACATGTAATGAAGGGACAACATTCAGCAACTTATTGCTACACTTAGAGGCGGAGCCTCTCTTCTCTTTTATACTCTGTAAAAAAAAAAAAAAATGCTTCGATATAAAAGCGATTTGGATTACAAGCATGTTTCTGGAACGAATTATCCTCACAATCCGAGATTTCCTGTATATGAATTTGGGTGTCCTGTATTAACCGCTTAACGCCCGCCACTGTATGTATACGCCCTCTTTTTAACCACTTCTATACCGGACCAATTTCCGCACTTCTCTCCTACATGCGTAAATCATAATTTTTTTGTTAGAAAATTACTCAGAACCCCCCAAACACTATATATGTTTTTTTTTTTAGCAGACACCCTAGGGAATAAAATGGCGGTCATTGCAACTTTTTATCTTGCACTGTATTTGCGCAATAATTTTTAAAACGCCTTTTTTTTGGGGGGAAAAAATGGTTTCGTGAATTGAAAAATAACAAAACAGTAAAGTTGGCCCAATTTTTTTGTATAATGTGAAAGACGATGTTACGCGGAGTAAATAGATACCCAACATGTCACGCTTTAAAATTACGCACACTCATGGGATGGCGCCAAACGTCAGTACTTATTTTTTTTTTTACAAGTTAAGAATTTAGAGTTACAGAGGAGGTCTGGTGCTGGAATTGTTGCTGGCGCTCTAACGCACGCGGCGACACCTCACATGTGTGGTTTGAACGGCGAATACATATGTGGGCGGGACTTACGCGTGTGTTCGATTCTGAGCGCGAGCTACCAGGGGGTTGGGGCATTTCAAATGTTTTATTTTTTATGTTACTCAATTTCTTTTATTTTTACACTTTTTTTTTTGATCACTTTTATTCCTATTACAAGGAATGTAAACATCCCCTGTAATAGAAATAGTGTGTGACAGGTCCTCTTTATGGAGAGAGGCGGGGTCAATAAGACCTCCCCCTCCCCCCACATCTCTCCTCCAGGCTGGAAAGCACGAGATCGTGAAAAAAAATTCACAGATCTAATGCTTTTAGCCGCGATTGCGGCTGTGTTTACATTCCAGGACCCGGGCGTGAGGTCATAACATCGCGCCCGGGCCTCCGACGATCATAGAGATGACTGGTCACCAGTCTACTCTATTGTTTCCATCCGACGCCGGCGGATCGTTTCTCCGGGTCTCCGATGGCAAAGGAGAGCCCGGAGAAGCACTGGATGGCGGCGGGAGGGGGGGGGCGTCCCCTCCCGCCGCCTATAAGAACGATCAAGCGGTGGAACCGCCGCTATGATCATTCTTATGGTGCAGGGAATCGCCGGCTGAAGAGATGGATATCTGAATGATGCCTGTGGCTGCCCCCATCATTCAGATATCCCCACTGAAAGTCCAGGACGTCATATGACGTCCTTGGGCTGGAAGTGGTTAAAGAGGGATATCTCGGTAACGGCAGCTGCTGCCACAACCGAGATATCCATCTCTTCAGTGGACGGGCCTGTCAACGATAACAGCGGTCTCCGTGGCGGATTCGCTGCGAGATCGCCGTTATCGGTGGCGGGAGAGGGCCCCCCCTCCCGCCGCTCTCCCGCGCCCTCCGCTGCTTACCGGAGCCGTCGGTAGCGGCGGAGTCAATCGGGTCCGCTCGGCTGCTGTCCGCACAGTGAGTGAGGGCAACATGGCCCCCACCTGTCCCCATAGCTCTGCTGGGCGGAAGTGACGTCAAAACGTCAGTCCCGCCCAGCGTCTTAAAGAGACAATTTTTTTGGGCCAGGGAACGGACGCCGTCGATTTTTACACCGTTTACACAGTACATGAATAGGGCTGTGTGTCGGTTACGTTCACGCCGTAGGCAGTGTTTTGACGTATCTTAGGCAGTTATTTCTACGTGACCGTGAGCATGCGCACTGGGATGCGTCCAAGAGACGACGCATGCGCCGTTCGTTTTTTGAAGCTCAGCCCATCATTTGCATGGGGTCACGCTTCATTTAAATATATCACGCCCACTTCCACCTACTTTGACTTACTGCGGCTTACGCCGACAACTATACGCTACGCCGGCGCAACGTTGAGAACATTTGCTTTGTGAATACCATGCTTGCCTCTCAACGTTGCGCCGACGTAGCGTAAAGAAAGATACGCTACACCCACACAAAGATGCGCCGAGGTACGTGAATCTAGCTGATAGTCTACAGAATAGGGGATAGTTTTATGGCACTTTTTTTTTACTACTAATGGCGGCGATCTGCAATTTTTTTCGTGACTGCGACACAGTTTTGGGACCATTGTCATTTTCACAGCGAAAAGTGCTATGAAAATGCACTGATTGCTGTGAAAATGACACTGGCAGTGAAGGGGTTAACCACTAGGTGGCACTAAGGGGCCAAGTGTGTCCTAGGGAGCGTTTCTAACAATTTTTTTGTTAGAAAATTACTCAGAACCCCCCAAACACTATATATGTTTTTTTTTTTAGCAGACACCCTAGGGAATAAAATGGCGGTCATTGCAACTTTTTATCTTGCACTGTATTTGCGCAATAATTTTTAAAACGCCTTTTTTTTGGGGGGAAAAAATGGTTTCGTGAATTGAAAAATAACAAAACAGTAAAGTTGGCCCAATTTTTTTGTATAATGTGAAAGACGATGTTACGCGGAGTAAATAGATACCCAACATGTCACGCTTTAAAATTACGCACACTCATGGGATGGCGCCAAACGTCAGTACTTATTTTTTTTTTTACAAGTTAAGAATTTAGAGTTACAGAGGAGGTCTGGTGCTGGAATTGTTGCTGGCGCTCTAACGCACGCGGCGACACCTCACATGTGTGGTTTGAACGGCGAATACATATGTGGGCGGGACTTACGCGTGTGTTCGATTCTGAGCGCGAGCTACCAGGGGGTTGGGGCATTTCAAATGTTTTATTTTTTATGTTACTCAATTTCTTTTATTTTTACACTTTTTTTTTTGATCACTTTTATTCCTATTACAAGGAATGTAAACATCCCCTGTAATAGAAATAGTGTGTGACAGGTCCTCTTTATGGAGAGAGGCGGGGTCAATAAGACCTCCCCCTCCCCCCACATCTCTCCTCCAGGCTGGAAAGCACGAGATCGTGAAAAAAAATTCACAGATCTAATGCTTTTAGCCGCGATTGCGGCTGTGTTTACATTCCAGGACCCGGGCGTGAGGTCATAACATCGCGCCCGGGCCTCCGACGATCATAGAGATGACTGGTCACCAGTCTACTCTATTGTTTCCATCCGACGCCGGCGGATCGTTTCTCCGGGTCTCCGATGGCAAAGGAGAGCCCGGAGAAGCACTGGATGGCGGCGGGAGGGGGGGGGCGTCCCCTCCCGCCGCCTATAAGAACGATCAAGCGGTGGAACCGCCGCTATGATCATTCTTATGGTGCAGGGAATCGCCGGCTGAAGAGATGGATATCTGAATGATGCCTGTGGCTGCCCCCATCATTCAGATATCCCCACTGAAAGTCCAGGACGTCATATGACGTCCTTGGGCTGGAAGTGGTTAAAGAGGGATATCTCGGTAACGGCAGCTGCTGCCACAACCGAGATATCCATCTCTTCAGTGGACGGGCCTGTCAACGATAACAGCGGTCTCCGTGGCGGATTCGCTGCGAGATCGCCGTTATCGGTGGCGGGAGAGGGCCCCCCCTCCCGCCGCTCTCCCGCGCCCTCCGCTGCTTACCGGAGCCGTCGGTAGCGGCGGAGTCAATCGGGTCCGCTCGGCTGCTGTCCGCACAGTGAGTGAGGGCAACATGGCCCCCACCTGTCCCCATAGCTCTGCTGGGCGGAAGTGACGTCAAAACGTCAGTCCCGCCCAGCGTCTTAAAGAGACAATTTTTTTGTTTACATTTTTTCAAAAGACAACATTTCTTTTTTCTCTTTTTTTCATTTAAGTGTAAATATGAGAAGTGACGTCTTTTTGACCCCCCAGATCTCATATACAAGAGGAACTGTCATGCTTTTTTCTATTAGAAGGGATGTTTACATTTCTTGTAATAGGAATAAAAGTGAATTTTTTATTTTTTTATTTCAGTGTTAAAAATTATAAAATAAATAAAAATAAATAAGAAAACAAAAACATTTTTTTTTAAAGTGCCCCGTCCCGACGAGCTCGCACGCAGAAGCGAACGCATACGTGAGTAGCGCCCGCATATGAAAACGGTGTTCAAACCACACAAGTGAGGTATCGCCGCGATCGTTAGAGCGAGAGCAATAATTCTAGCCCTAGACCTCCTCTGTAACTGAAAAAATGCAACCTGTAGAATTTTTTAAACGTCGCCTATCGAGATTTTTAAGGGTAAAAGTGTGACGCCATGCCCACGAACGGGCGCAATTTTTAAGCGTGACATGTTGGGTATCATTTTACTCGGCGTAAAATTATCTTTCACAATATGTAAAAAAATTGGGCCAAATTTATTGTTGTCTTATTTTTTAATTAAAAAAAGTGATTTTTTTTCCAAAAAAAGTGCGTTTGTAAGACCGCTGCGCAAATACGGTGTGACAGAAAGTATTGCAATGACCGCCATTTTATTCTCTAGGGTGTTAGAAAAAATATATATATAATGTTTGGGGGTTTTAAGTAATTTTATAGCAAAAAAAAAACTATTTTAGTCTCGTAAACACCGAATCTGAAAAATAGGCTCGGGGCTGAAGTGGTTAACCACTTCAGCCCCTGGAAGAATTGTGTGACCAATGACCGGGCCATTTTTTTTTTTGCGATTCGGGACTGCGTCGCTTTAACTGACAATTGCGCGGTCGTGCGACGTGGCTCCCTAACAAAATTGGCGTCCTTTTTTCCCCACAAATAGAGATTTATTTCGGTGGTATTTGATCGCCTCTGCGGTTTTTATATTTTGCGCTATAAACAAAAATAGAGCGACAATTTTGAAAAAAGATACGTATTCTTCTACATATTATTGGTAAATAAAAAAATCTCAATAAGCGTTTATTGATTGGTTTGCGCAAAATGTATAGCTTTTGCAAAATAGGGGATAGATTTATGGCATTTTTATTAATAATTTTTTTTAGTAATGGCGGCGATCAGCGATTTTGTATTGTGACTGCGACATTACAGCGAACATATCGGACACTCCTAAAAACTGTTTTGGGACCAATGTCATTTATACAGCGATCAGTGCTATAAACATAGTCTGATTACTGTGTAAATAGCACTGGCAGTGAAGGGGTTAACCACTAGGGGGCGATCAAGGGGTTAAGTGTGTCCTGGGGAGTGATTCTAACTGTGAGGGGGTGGAGCTACAAGTGACACAACACTGATCACTGCTCCCTATGACAGGGAGCAGTAGATCAGTGTCCTGTCACTAGGCAGCTCCCCGTTCTGCAGCTCTGTGACATGATCGTGGGACACTGGTGGACATCAAGTCCGCATCCCGCGTGGACTGTCATGGAGCTTGAGTTGGGTGCATGCGCCCGCGAGGCGTCAGATTCAAAGCAACGTATGTGTCTCAACCAGGGGTCAAGAGACAGGGGGTCTCAACCAAGGGTTAAAATAGTCCCAGCCAAAAGTCAAGAGACAGGGGGTCTCAACCAAGAGTCAAAGGAGCCCAATCAGAAGTCATGAGACGGGAGGTCTCAACCAGGAGTCAGAGTCGCCCCAGCCAGGAGGTCATAACCTGGGGTCAGAGGAGTCCCAGCCAGGAGGTCATAACCTGGGGTCAGAGGAGTCCCAGCCAGGAGGTCATAACCTGGGGTCAGAGGAGTCCCAGCCAGGAGGTCATAACCTGGGGTCAGAGGAGTCCCAGCCAGGAGGTCATAACCTGGAGTCAGAGGAGTCCCAGCCAGGAGGTCATAACCTGGAGTCAGAGGAGTCCCAGCCAGGAGGTCATAACCTGGGGTCAGAGGAGTCCAAGCCAGGAGGTCATAACCTGGGGTCAGATGAGTCCCAGCCAGGAGGTCATAACCTGGGGTCAGAGGAGTCCCAGCCAGGAGGTCATAACCAGGAGTCAGAGGAGTCCCAGCCAGGAGGTCATAACCTGGGGTCAGAGGAGTCCCAGCCAGGAGGTCATAACCAGGAGTCAGAGGAGTCCAAGCCAGGAGGTCATAACCAGGAGTCAGAGGAGTCCCAGCCAGGAGGTCATAACAAGGAGTCAGAGGAGTCCCAGCCAGGAGGTCATAACCAGGAGTCAGAGGAGTCCAAGCCAGGAGGTCATAACCTGGGGTCAGAGGAGTCCCAGCCAGGAGGTCATAACCAGGAGTCAGAGGAGTCCAAGCCAGGAGGTCATAACCTGGGGTCAGAGGAGTCCCAGCCAGGAGGTCATAACCTGGAGTCAGAGGAGTCCCAGCCAGGAGGTCATAACCAGGAGTCAGAGGAGTCCAAGCCAGGAGGTCATAACCAGGAGTCAGAGGAGTCGCAACACGAGTATTATCCTCCCAACACGCTTTTCTCTTTTCCCCTCATCTGTTCTTTTTTCCTCTCTCTTTCCTTTTCTTTATTTTTCCTTTTCTGTTTCCTCTCTTTCTTCTCTCTCCTTCGCATTCTTCATTGGCTTTGAAATCACGACTAGAGCGACCTGTAACCCCCCCCATCCCCCTCAGGGCTCACAGCTAATTGACTGATTGGAAAATCAATAATTAGTATGCAGGGTGGCGGGACGCATGCCGCTTAATCGCTCGCTTGTGGGCAATGAGTGGATGATCGGGGCATAATTAATTGCAGGGCGGGAAGGGTTGCAGCCCTGACTTCCTAAATAAAAGTGAACGCGCAGACAGGTAACCGGCACCAACGCCGACCGTCGCACCAACGTTGTAATAGTGCATGTGGCCAGGGGTGGGGGGCGCACCGAGGAGCCTCGGAAATATTCGGGGACAGCTTGGCTGATCTCAAAAACCCTTGGAAAGCTTGGGAAACACTTGGGAACTGAGTATTTTCAAGTGATTAGGAGTATTTCCGAACGGCTCAGAACCGTTACGAGTATCACCGGGGCGGCGCCCCCGCACATCTGACCAAACGCGGTACTGCACACCCCATTAGCTTGAATTCTGCCCGTTTTGCGAGACAACACTCGCAAACCGAATCAGGATTTAAAAAAAGTTGCTCGTTATTCAAAACGCTCGCTAACCGCATTACAGTGGAACCTCGGATTACGAGTAACGCGGTTAACGAGCTTTTCGCAATACAAGCGCTGTATTTTGAAATATCCTAACTTGGTTTGCGAGTGTAGTCTCACCAAACGAGCAGGATTCAGGCCAAAGCCGTGTGCAGTACCGCGTTTGGCCTGAGGTGGGGGGGGAGGGCTGTGCAAGACCGCTGCACAAATATGGTGTGACACAAAGTATTGCAACGATCGCCATTTTATTCTCTAGGGTGTTAGAATAAAAAATATATATAATGTTTGGGGGTTCTATTTAGAGGGAAGGAGATGGCAGTGAAAACAGTGAAAACACATTAGAACTGCTGTTTTGCAACTTGTAATGCCAACGGCCACCACAAGATGACGGCAGATCAAAGAAGGAAGTTTAGGCCTGCAGAAGGCCGCAAAGCAACGCCCGCTGTAATTGAGGCCGCGGCTTTGCGGCCTTCTGCAGGCCTAAGCTTCCTTCTGTGAAGGCCGCAAAGCTGCGGCCTCAATTACTGGCGGGAGCGGGCCCGCCGCGGGCTTGTCGCAATTGCAACAAGAAATTGTGACCTGGCGCTCGGGAAAGCTTCTTTGTCTTTTCTTGTCACAATTGCGACCGGGCGCCTGGATTTGGTTGAGCCCTGATTTACATTGTAGTAAAAAAATTTACTGAAGTAAATCCCTTGGCAACCAGAAGATGCCAGATCAAAGAAGGAAGTTTAGGCCTGCAATTAGGCCTGTAACTGAGGCCGTGGCTTTGCGGCCTTCTGCAGGCCTAAGCTTCCTTCTGTGAAGGCTGACAAGCCGCGGCCTCAATTGCCGCTGGCCAGTAATTGAGGCTGCAGCTTTGTGGCCTTCTGCAGGCCTAAGCTTCCCCGGGCGCCAGGTCACAATTTCTTGCTGCAATTGCGACCGGGCGCCCGGATTTTGTTGAGCCCTGATTTACATTGTAGTAAAAAATTTGACTGAAGTAAATCCCTTGGCAACTTCCAAGATGGCGCCAGATCAAAGAAGGAAGCTTAGGCCTGCAGAAGGCCGCAAAGCCGCGCCTCAATTACCGGCCGGCGCGTGCCGGCCTGTAACTGAGGCCGCGGCTTTGCGGCCTTCTGCAGGCCTAAGCTTCCTTCTGTGAAGGCTGACGAGCCGCGGCCTCAATTACCGGCAGGAGCGGGACCTCCCGCGCCGGCCGGTAATTGAGGTTGCGGCTTTGTGGCCTTCTGCAGGCCTAAGCTTCCTTCTGTGAAGGCTGACGAGCCGCGGCCTCAATTACCGGCAGGAGCGGGCCCTCCCGCGCCGGCTGGTAATTGAGGTTGCGGCTTTGTGGCCTTCTGCAGGCCTAAGCTTCCTTCTGTGAAGGCTGACAAGCCGCGGCCTCAATTACCGGCAGGAGCGGGCCCTCCCGCGCCGGCTGGTAATTGAGGTTGCGGCTTTGTGGCCTTCTGCAGGCCTAAGCTTCCTTCTGTGAAGGCTGACGAGCCGTGGCCTCAATTACCGGCAGGAGCGGGCCCTCCCGCGCCGGCCGGTAATTGAGGTTGCGGCTTTGTGGCCTTCTGCAGGCCTAAGCTTCCTTCTGTGAAGGCTGACGAGCCGCGGCCTCAATTACCGGCAGGAGCGGGCCCTCCCGCGCCGGCTGGTAATTGAGGTTGTGGCTTTGTGGCCTTCTGCAGGCCTAAGCTTCCTTCTGTGAAGGCTGACGAGCCGCGGCCTCAATTACCGGCAGGAGCGGGCCCTCCCGCGCCGGCTGGTAATTGAGGTTGCGGCTTTGTGGCCTTCTGCAGGCCTAAGCTTCCTTTTGTGAAGGCTGACAAGCCGTGGCCTCAATTACCGCCGGCCGGTAATTGAGGCTGCAGCTTTTTGGCCTTCTGCAGGCCTGAGCTTCCCCGGGCACCAGGTCACAATTTCTTGCTGCAATTGTGACCGGGCGCCCGGATTTTGTGGAGCCCTGATTTACATTGTAGTAAAAAAATTGACTGAAGTAAATCTCTTGGCAACTTCCAACTCAACCGATCAATTTTTCTTTCATCTTTGGTTATTCCGAAATTTGCCGTAACCCCCATTCAGCGCCCTATTATTGAACATACATGTGCGATTCCTCCGGGATGAAGGTCCATGTCATACCTCCTGTAAGTCACAATCTTGATGAATGTTCAATCTACACCCATGGAGGAACATTCATCACATCGCTCCGTGAAATAGAATTGAAACTTCTACGCAATTGGAAATATGTGAACAACCTGCAAACTGTCCAAGAAGGCCAAAAGGTCACAACCATCCGTAGAGTATTATTGGATGACGAGAAAGAAGACTTATTACAGAATACCTAAAAACCATCGAAGGCCGACTTCAGAAAGCGCGCTGGGCGGAGGGAAAACCCTTCATGCCTGGAGCAGAAAAATGAATCAAAGAAGCTCATGAGATCTTCAAATAACCAACTCTTCATAGAAGACGAATCCTCGGAAACGCTCGGCGCATTTACTGGACTTCCATGAAGATGGAATGAGACCTCTCTCCACCTTTCTGTAGCTACGCCTCCGAGATCGGAAAAACATGAAGGCCAGCGGTGATCCGGTCCTTCGTGGGAAATTTGCTGCAATTTCTCGCTATTCGAGATAAAAACAGATCCGCGGAACACTTTTATCAACAAAATGAAGGCAATGGGCCAGATCCACAGAACGTTTACGCCGGCGTGTCTCCAGATACGGCGCCGTAATTTAAAATCCCCGCCGTCGCATCTTTACGGCGATTCTTAACAACTTCCCGCCCGGCCAATAGCAGATTTACGGCCGGTAGGTGGTTATGAAATCGTGACTGGACGTTCTCAAACGTCCTGCACGATTTCATGCCGCGCGCGCCCGTGGGTCTGACATCCTGCATCACCGATCTCGGTAACGAGTCTCCGGCGGAGGCTCGCTACCACGTGATCAGCCGTGTCCAATCACGGCTGATCACGATGTAAACAGGAAGAGCCGCCGACGGCTCTTCCTCACTCGCGTCTGACAGACGCGAGTACAGGAGAGCCGATTGGCGGCTCTCCTGATAGGGGGGGTTCACACTGATTGTTTATCAGTGCAGCCCCCCCTCCTATGCACACACTAGACCACCAGGGAGTGCCCACACTGGCAGGGCAAAAAAACCCTTAAAAAAACGTAAAAAAAAAAAACAGGATTTAAAATAAATAAATAAATACAGGTAAAAAGAAAAGAAAGATGGCAGTCAGTGCCAACCCTCAAAGTCCATCAGTGCTACCCCACAGTGTCCTTCAGTGCCACCCCTCCGTGCCAATCCATGCCCAGTGCCGACCTATCAGTGCCCATCTGTGCCACCCATAAGTACCCATCAGTGCCACCCATAAGTGCCACCCATGAGTGCCAATTTTGTGCCGCCTATGATTTCCCAGTGCTGCCCATGAGTGCCCATCAGTGCCGCCTATGATTGCCCATCAGTGCCGCCTATGAGTGCCCATCATTGCCACCTATGAGTGCCCATCAGTGCCACCTATGAGTGCCCATCAGTGCCACCTATGAGTGCCCATCAGTGCCGCATACCAGCGCTGCCCATCAGTGCCACCTCATCGGTGCCCATCAGTACTACCTCATCAGTGCCGCCATATAAGTGCCCGTAATTGAAAGAGAAATGTACTTATTTACAAAAAAGTTAACAGAAAAAAATAAAAATGTATTTTTTTTTCTCTAAATTTTCAGTCTTATATTAGTTGTTGCGCACAAAATAAAAACCGCAGAGGTGATCAAATACCACCAAGAGAAATCTCTATTTGTGGGGGAAAAAGGACGCCAATTTTGTTTGGGTACAGTGCAGCATGATCGCGCAATTGTCATTCAAAGTGCGACAGTGCTGAAAGCTGAAAATTAGCCTGGGCGGGAAGGTGCGTAAGTGCCCCCCGGTATGGAAGCGGCTACGCCTAAATTTTTCCAAGATACGACCGGCGTAAGTCTCTCATTTTTTACGCCGGCCGCTAGGTGGCGCTTCCATATATTTTCCGCGTACAATATGCAAATGAGCGAGATACGCCGTTTTTTTCCCGTCGTTTGCGCAAGGCGTTTTCTGGTGTAAAGTTACCCCTGCTATATATAGAGGCGTACGCAATGTTAAGTATGGACGTCGGGACAGCGTCGAATTTTCCGTCGTTTGCGTAAAACGTTCGCGAATAGGGCTTTGCCTAAGTTACGTTCACATCGAAACCAATGAGTATTTGCGACGTGATTTCGAGCATGCGCACTGGGATACGTCCACGGACGGCGCATGCGCCGGTCGTAAAGAGCGTCGATTACGTGGGGTCACGGTTCATTTACACGGATCACTTCTCCCTTCCACCTACTTTGAATTATGCGGGCTTACGCCGGCCCATTTACGCTACGCCGCCCTAACTTAGGACGCAAGGGCTTTGTGAATACGGGACTTGCCCCTCTAAGTTGCGGCGGCGTAGCGTAAACAAGATAAGCTACGCCCGCACAAAAATACGCCAAGGTACGTGGATCTGGCCCAACAAATTTAGCTGGACCTCGATCTTCAATTGGATCAAGTAAATCAATTTTTAAATCAATTAGACCCAGTTATGTGCTTTTATTTTTTACCAGGAATATAATCCATGAGGCCCAGGGAAGGGAAGGGAACATGGTTTACCTACTTGAGCCCCGGGGCCATAGTCAAAAGACGGCCTCAAGGTGGCTCTGTAAATCCAGGAGGACGTCATATGACGTCCTCGAGTCCTCCGGCCACTGGGGGGCGCGCGGGCGTCCCCAAGATGCCGATGCGCGTGCCTGGCGGCCGCGATGGCCACCGAGTACCCGCGATCGGTAATGTCAGAGCAGGGAGGTGGAGCTCTGTGTGTAATGATGAGGTGTAAACACAGAGCTCCACGTCCTGTCAGGGAAAGGAGACCGATGCTGTGTCCCTTGTACATAGGGACACAGCATACGTCACCTCCCCCAGTCACCCCCCTCCCCCCACAGTTAGAACACACCCAGGGAATACATTTAACCCCTTCCATGCCCCCCCTAGTGTTAACCCCTTCCCTGCCAGTCACATTTATACAGTAATCAGTGCATTTTTATAGCACTGATCGCTGTATAAATGTGAATGGTCCCAAAAATGTGCCAAAAGTGTCCGCCGCAATATCGCAGTCCTGACAAAATTCGAAGATCACCGCCATTACTAGTAAAAAAAAAAATATGTCAGAATTCTATCCCCTATTTTGTAGTCACTATAACTTTTGCGCAAACCGATCACTATACGCTTATTGCAATTTTTTTTTTTTTTTTACCAAAAATATGTAGAATACATATCGGCCTAAACTGAGAAAAAAAATTGATTTTTTTTTTTAAATTTGGATATTTATTACAGCAAAAAGTAAAAAAATTGTGTTTTTTTTCCCCAAATTTTCGCTCTTTTTTTGTTTACAGTGAAAAAAAAAGAAAAAAAGAGGTGATCAAATACCACCAAAAGAAAGCTCTATTTGTGGGGAAAAAAGGACGCCAATTTTGTTTGGGAGCCACTTCGCACGACCGCGCAATTTTAATTTAAAGCGTCGCAGTGCTGAAAGCTGAAATTTCGCCTGGGCAGGAAGGGGGTTTATGTGCCCAGTAAGCGATAGGTTAAAGGGTTAGTAAAAATGTTTTCCTTTAACCCCCTTACAACCGAGGAGGTCCTGGCTAGGTGGCAAAAAAGACCAGGGGCTTCAGCCCAAAGAAGTCCAAGGCCAGAAACCGGGGGGGGGGGGGGGGGGTGACCTACCTGACCTACATACACTGACCTACCTACACTGACCAACCTGACCTACCTACACTGACCTACCTACACTGACCAACCTGATCTACATACACTGACCTACATATACGGCCGGTAGTGACCTACCTACACTAACCTACCTGACCTACATACACTGACCTACCTGACCTACATACACTAACCTACATACACTGACCAACCTGACCTACATACACTGACCTACCTGACCTACATACACTGACCTACCTACACTGACCTACCTACACTGACCAACCTGACCTACATATACGGCCGGTAGTGACCTACCTACACTAACCTACCTGACCTACATACACTGACCTACCTGACCTACATACACTGACCTACCTACACTGACCAACCTGACCTACATACACTGACCTACATACACTGACCTACCTGACCTACATACACTGACCTACCTACACTGACCAACCTGACCTACATATACGGCCGGTAGTGACCTACCTACACTAACCTACCTGACCTACATACACTGACCTACCTGACCTACATACACTGACCTACCTACACTGACCTACCTGACCTACATACACTGACCAACCTGACCTACATACACTGACCTACCAGACCTACATACACTGACCTACCTACACTGACCAACCTGACCTACATACACTGACCTACCTGACCTACATACACTGACCTACCTACACTGACCAACCTGACCTACATACACTGACCTACCTGCATACACTGACCTACCTGACCTACCTACACTGACCAACCTGACCTACATACACTGACCTACCTGACCTACCTACACTGACCAACCTGACCTACATACACTGACCTACCTGACCTACATACATTGACCTACCTACACTGACCTACCTGACCTACCTACACTGACCAACCTGACCTACCTACACTGACCAACCTGACCTACCTACACTGACCAACCTGACCTACATACACTGACCTACCTGCATACACTGACCTACCTACACTGACCTACATACACTGACCAACCTGACCTACCTGACCTACATACACTGACCAACCTGACCTACATACACTGACCAACCTACCTGACCTACATACACTGACCTACCTACACTGACCAACATGACCTACATACACTGACCTACCTGACCTACATACACTGACCAACCTGACCTACCTGACCTACATACACTGACCAACCTGACCTACATACACTGACCAACCTACCTGACCTACATACACTGACCTACCTACACTGACCAACCTGACCTACATACACTGACCTACCTACACTGACCAACCTGACCTACATACACTGACCTACCTACACTGACCAACCTGACCTACATACACTGACCTACCTGACCTACATACACTGACCAACCTGACCTACATACACTGACCAATTTACCTGACCTACATACACTGACCTACCTACACTGACCAACCTGACCTACATACACTGACCTACATACACTGACCTACCTGACCTACATACACTGACCTACCTGACCTACATACACTGACCTACCTGACCTACATACACTGACCAACCTGACCTACATACACTGACCAACCTGACCTACATACACTGACCTACCTACACTGACCAACCTGACCTACATACACTGACCTACCTGACCTACATACACTGACCAACCTGACCTACATACACTGACCAACCTGACCTACATACACTGACCAACCTACCTGACCTACATACACTGACCTACCTACACTGACCAACCTGACCTACATACACTGACCTACATACACTGACCTACCTGACCTACATACACTGACCAACCTGACCTACATACACTGACCAATTTACCTGACCTACATACACTGACCTACCTACACTGACCAACCTGACCTACATACACTGACCTACATACACTGACCTACCTGACCTACATACACTGACCTACCTGACCTACATACACTGACCTTCCACATCATCCGATCGATATCCCTATTGGTGAAAAACGGGGGGGGGGGGGGGACAAAAAAAAAACAGTCCTTGAAAATTGTTCATCCACAAAATTCCGTGTTCTTGTATTTATCAAACGTCATCCCATCCCCCGCTCTTTTATCCTTAAAATTCAATACAAAAATCGCCCCTCCCCCACTCCAGTGATGGCGCTAATGCCCCCCCAGAACCCCGAGGACCTCTGGGCCAAACACACGTTATCCTATCCCCAAATCAGCGTTTCTTCATCCAATAGAAATATTCTCCTCCCCTCAATGGATTTCCACCAATCACCCAACAAGGGAATGACGAGGTCATCGTACAACGCGTTTTTATTAAGAAGCCCCTCCCACCACCTATAGGCTCCTCCCACATTCCAGTGCCCCAGAAGACCGGCACCAGCAGATTTCTATCCATTAATATCCTCCAAGTAGTTCCCCAGCACCGCCCCTCCCCCCCCCCATCTTCCCCTCTCTATACAAACTCTCCTCTTTTCACTCTCATTTCTCTCTTATGGCTTTTTAATATAAAAACCGTCCAATGAGGAAGTTGCTTGTGTTTGGCGGACTAAGATCTCCCTCCGAGTCCAGCCTCACCCACATGCAGGGCAGCACAGGAGCTTTTACATTGTACAGAAACATACAACAAGAGGCTGCAGTCCCACCAGAAGTTAGAGAAATAAGGTGCTGAGCTCTTACATTGTACAGAAACATACAACAAGAGGCTGCAGTCCCGCCAGAAGTTAGAGGAATGAGGTGCTGAGTTCTTACATTGTACAGAAACATACAACAAGAGGCTGCAGTCCCGCCAGAAGTTAGAGGAATGAGGTGCTGAGCTCTTACATTGTACAGAAACATATAACAAGAGGCTGCAGTCCCACCAGAAGTTAGAGGAATGAAGTTCTGAGCTCTTACATTGTACAGAAACATACAACAAGAGGCTGCAGTCCCGCCAGAAGTTAGAGGAATGAGGTGCTGAGCTCTTACATTGTACAGAAACATACAACAAGAGGCTGCAGTCCCGCCAGAAGTTAGAGGAGTGAGGTGCTGAGCTCTTACGTTGTACAGAAACATACAACAAGAGGCTGCAGTCCCGCCAGAAGTTAGAGGAGTGAAGTGCTGAGCTCTTACATTGTACAGAAACATACAACAAGAGGCTGCAGTCCCGTTAGAAGTTAGAGGAAGGAAGTGCTGAGCTCTTACATTGTACAGAAACATACAACAAGAGGCTGCAGTCCCGCCAGAAGTTAGAGGAATGAGGTGCTGAGCTCTTACATTGTACAGAAACATACAACAAGAGGCTGCAGTCCCGTTAGAAGTTAGAGGAATGAGGTGCTGAGCTCTTACATTGTACAGAAACATACAACAAGAGGCTGCAGTCCCGCCAGAAGTTAGAGGAATGAGGTGCTGAGCTCTTACATTGTACAGAAACATACAACAAGAGGCTGCAGTCCCGCCAGAAGTTAGAGGAATGAGGTGCTGAGCTCTTACATTGTACAGAAACATACAACAAGAGGCTGCAGTCCCGCCAGAAGTTAGAGGAATGAGGTGCTGAGCTCTTACATTGTACAGAAACATACAACAAGAGGCTGCAGTCCCGCCAGAAGTTAGAGGAAGGGTGCTGAGCTCTTACATTGTACAGAAACATACAACAAGAGGCTGCAGTCCCGCCAGAAGTTAGAGGAATGAGGTGCTGAGCTCTTACATTGTACAGAAACATACAACAAGAGGCTGCAGTCCCGCCAGAAGTTAGAGGAAGGAAGTGCTGAGATCTTACATTGTACAGAAACATACAACAAGAGGCTGCAGTCCCGCCAGAAGTTAGAGGAATGAGGTGCTGAGCTCTTACATTGTACAGAAACATACAACAAGAGGCTGCAGTCCCACCAGAAGTTAGAGGAAGGAAGTGCTGAGATCTTACATTGTACAGAAACATACAACAAGAGGCTGCAGTCCCGCCAGAAGTTAGAGGAATGAGGTGCTGAGCTCTTACATTGTACAGAAACATACAACAAGAGGCTGCAGTCCCACCAGAAGTTAGAGGAATGAAAAAAATATGAGCTGGCAGTGAAAGGGTTAAAAAGGGGAGGGGAAAAAAATTATTTGGTTTGGCGCTAAAAGTGGTAAAAAAATCTGTGTTTGGCAGTGAAAGGGTTACAGATGAATATATATATATATATACGATCGGGTGACAGCGCGACCTTTTCCAAGGTTCGTTTTTATTTTTCGCACATACAGAATAATTACATTGTATTAATATGACACTGATATAAAATACGGGATTATCTCCGAGTAACAATAATCAATTGAATGACATCAAATAATATCTAATAATAAAAGGAAGTGATCGGATTGGTCGGCTGCAAGGGAGGCCAGTGATTGGTTACATTCACAGACACCATTTCCTCAGTGCTGGTCATGTGACCTGCTGTGTAAAAATAGCTGCACAGAAGAGGAAACAAACATTCTGTTACCATGGCAACCTGGCCTGCTGGGTGATGTCACAGCTGCAGCTGGCAAATAGCCTGAATTCACAAAGCTCACAAATAAGGACGTGGCTCCTTTAAGAAAAATCGTCAGTTATTTTTCAAACATTGTTACCATGGTAACCTGGCCTGCTGGGTGATGTCACAGCTGCAGCTGGTAAATAGCCTGAATTCACAAAGCTCACAAATAAGGACGTGGCCCCTTTAAGAGAAATCGTCAGTTAAAAAATAACTGTTGGAAGCACAGAACAATAAAGAAACATTCTGTTACCACGGTAACCTGGCCTGCTGTGATGTCACAGCCTCAGCCTATAAATAGCCGTGCAGGGGGAGGAGCCGTCACTTGACATTAGGTCTTGCCAGGAGAAGCATCTCTCTTGCAGAGCTCCTGAGTGATTGGATTTGTATTTCATCACATTATCTCCAGTGATTGGAATTCAGAGTCTATTGATTGATTGATTGATTGGCATTAATTGTCTGATCGTCTATTACTAGTAATTGGCATTTCCTGCCACTTATTTTCTACAAGCAAAAATGAGGAACCAAATCCTTGTTATGTGTGTTACTGTGATACTCTCTTTGGGAGTCCAGAGACACATCATCATCCGATCCCCAGAGGTCCACGTGGATCAGCAGGGGCCCTCAAATGTCATCAGGGGGCCCCCAGAGGTCCACGTGGATCAGGAGAAGGAGGAGGGGATTGTGGAACAGCCAGCAGAGATTCCACTGATTTTTAGGATCCTGTACCCATGGGCTGTACCCAGAAAAACCATCAAAGAGACCCCAATGGGGGAGGAGCCCAGGAATGTTAGAGGGGCCCCAGAGACCCCCATGGGGGAGAAGAACACGAAGAAGACGGAGCAGCCAGTGGAGGAAACAGTCAGTGGAACTGAACATGTCCCTCCAGAACCCATCAGCTGGTTTATACTCCTGACCCGTCCTCCAGTCTGGTTTAGTTTGGCCGTCCTGATGTGTTTTCTGATTGTGAAATACGTCCTGCGCCAATATCGCCTGGCCAGAATATTAGGACGTTTTATGATGTTCCAGGAGCTGATCGGATTCATTTATCTACTGATCGATATCTGGAACAGACGGGGCCCAGTCTTTGAGAACATAATCCTACCCCTGTATATAAAGGCTGGAGATTGGCCCCAGTGGGTGGTCACCGGGCTCTGGTCAGTCTGGTCTAAGGGGTGGGTGGCCCTAGACAACACAGTGCCCCCCGTACTTATAGAAATGGTTACTGAGCACCGGTCAGAATGCATTCTGGGGGTGATCACCATGCTGGCGGTGCTGCTCCTAATATACTTCAAGCCATTCTACCGACTGCGCCGACCAACAAGTAGCAACATCACCCCGAGTGACGCCATTTCACCACCGAGTGACGCCATTTCACCAGCGAGTGACGCCATTTCACCACCGAGTGACGCCATTTCACCAACAAGTGACGCCATTTCACCACCGAGTGACGCCATTCCACCACCGAGTGAGGCCGTTTCACCAACGAGTGGCGCCATTTCACCAACGAGTGACACCATTTCACCAACGAGTGATGCCATTCCACCACCGAGTGACGCCATTCCACCACCGAGTGACGCCATTCCACCAACGAGTGAGGCCATTTCACCAACGAGTGACGCCATTCCACCACCGAGTGACGCCATTCCACCACCGAGTGACGCCATTTCACCACCGAGTGGCACCATTTCACCACCGAGTGAGGCCATTTCACCACCGAGTGACGCCATTCCACCACCGAGTGACGCCATTCCACCACCGAGTGACGCCATTCCACCACCGAGTGACGCCATTTCACCAGCGAGTGAGGCCATTTCACCACCGAGTGAGGCCGATTCACCAACTACTGAGGCCATTTCACCAACGAGTGACGCCATTCCACCACCGAGTGACGCCATTTCACCAGCGAGTGAGGCCATTTCACCAGCGACTGAGGCCGTTTCACCAACTACTGAGGCCATTTCACCAACTACTGAGGCCATTTCACCACCGAGTGACGCCATTCCACCACCGAGTGACGCCATTCCACCACCGAGTGACGCCATTTCACCAGCGAGTGAGGCCATTTCACCACCGAGTGACGCCATTCCACCACCGAGTGACGCCATTCCACCACCGAGTGACGCCATTCCACCACCGAGTGACGCCATTTCACCAGCGAGTGAGGCCATTTCACCACCGAGTGAGGCCGATTCACCAACTACTGAGGCCATTTCACCAACGAGTGACGCCATTCCACCACCGAGTGACGCCATTTCACCAGCGAGTGAGGCCATTTCACCAGCGACTGAGGCCGTTTCACCAACTACTGAGGCCATTTCACCAACTACTGAGGCCATTTCACCACCGAGTGACGCCATTCCACCACCGAGTGACGCCATTCCACCACCGAGTGACGCCATTTCACCAGCGAGTGAGGCCGATTCACCAACGAGTGAAGCCATTTCACCAGCGAGTGACGCCATTTCACCAACAAGTGACACCATTTCACCAACAAGTGAAAATGCAACGAGTGCAATGGAGGAGACGTCCCTTCCCATCCCCAGCGTCGCACCTACCAGGAATTACACTAGGCCATGGAGTGATAGGATCCTTTTAACTGAATACATGCCCCCAGCATTAAATACCGGCCTTGACCCACGATGGAAAAGATTAACTGTCCATCCCAGCGTCACACGTCGTAGGAGAAATGAGGCCAGAGCTATGACAGAGACTGACGTTCCTGTTTCCAGAGTCACACCTCCTCGAGCTTCCTTTAGTGATAGGCTAAGCCAGCGTATAAAGAAGCTCAAGTCAAAAATGGTGTCCAGGCACAGGAAGATCTTCTCACGAAAGAGTGACATCATCCCGAGTGATGTCATCATTCCACCAGCAAGCAAAAGTGCAGAGATCGCCATGGAGGAGATTGAATTTCCCATTCCCAGCGTCACGCCTCCTAGGGATCCCAGCGCCGACATCTCAGAGAATGGTGGCGTCTTCTCAATTCCGAGCTTCCTTATGTCACCAGTGACTGATGACATCAACAAGCTAATCGATTCCGCCATTGGTGAACAAAGTACAACACAGACTGTAGATCCCAATGATGAAACTCGCAGTTATCAGACCCGTCTTCACGTACGGGAATTACTCCAGCTAGTGAAGAAGCGCAGGGCAACCAAGGCGGACCGCCAGGAGTCCTAAACCGGATCTTTACTTTTAATAGCACTTTTGGCCGGGTGACCTCCAGGTAACAACCTCTGCCCAATTTAATTGGCTGGGCAAACATGACGTCCAACATCCAAAAGTTGCCAAGAGTGTAAATGTTGGCATTAAGCTTTAAGATTAATCAAAAATATTGCATTCTAAAGGGAAAGGTAGAACAAGGGGGGGGGGAGCATGGAAGAGGGAGGAAGGGGGGGAGGTTGAAGGAAGAAGGGGGTGAGAGTTTGGGGGAACCCACACACCCCTTCCAGGGGGAAGGAAAGTTGGAGGAAGAAGGGGGGTGAGGGTTTGGGGGAACCCCCACACCCCTTCCGGGGGGAAGGAAGGTTAGAGGAAGAAGGGGGGTGAGAGTTGGGGGGAACCCCACACCCCTTCCAGGGGGAAGGAAGGTTGGATCAACCTTAAAGCTTAAATGTCTACATTTACACTCTTGGATAGGAGGCCGCTTTTGGAGGACTTGGTTCGGTTCCCCCCGGACCTAGAAGGCTGTTTACTACCAACATCTCAGTCACTTTTTTACAGGTGGCTATTGTCACATTGGGTTTTTTAAGGCGTGTGTTGGACCAGATATGAGGGGAGGTTGGAGGTCGGTATGTTTTTGAGGCGTGTGTTAAACCAGCTATGAGGGGAGGTTGGAGGCCGGTATGTTTTTGAGGTGTGTGTTGGACCAGATATGAGTGGAGGTTGGAGGCCGGTATGTTTTTGAGGCGTGTGTTGGACCAGATATGAGGGGAGGTTGGTATGTTTTTGAGGCGTGTGTTGAACCGGCTATAAGGGGAGGTTGAAACTCTTTGTCTTCAGAGGTGGGAGGAGTCCTTCCAGCTTTCTTTAGGCTTTCTCTGCTGGAGAAATGAGAGCTCTTTCCACCAGTGTGGTCCTTCATGGAGAAGTCCCAGGCCTCACTCACACGGGGTGTATGAATTTGTACCCTGTGTGGGGGATGCGTTAACCCCAAAAAGGACATCCATGTGGGTGCAGTTGTGCGGACGCACCCTGGGTGCGTTCGGGGCCGTACACCGGCACCCACACAGATGTCACATTGGTTTTTTTTAAGGCCTGTGTTGGACCAGAAATTAATGGAGGTTGGAGGCCGGTATGTTTTTGAAGCATGTGTTGGACCAGATATGAGGGGAGGTTGGAGGTCGGTATGTTTTTGAGGTGTGTGTTGGACCGGCTATAAGGGGAGGTTGGAGGCCGGTATGTTTTTGAAGCATGTGTTGGACCAGATATGAGGAGAGGTTGGAGGTCGGTATGTTTTTGAGGTGTGTGTTGGACCAGCTATGAGAGGAGGTTGAAACTCTTTTTGTCTTTAGAGGTGGGAGGAGTCTTTCCAGCTTTCTCTGCAGGAGAAATGAGAGCTCTTTCCACCAGTGTGGTCCTTCATGGAGAAGTCCCAGGCCTCACTCACACAGGGTGTATGAATTTGTACCCTGTGTGGGGGATGCGTTAACCCCAAAAAGGACATCCATGTGGGTGCAGTTGTGCGGACGCACCCTGGGTGCGTTCGGGGCCGTGCACCGGCACCCACACAGATGTCACATTGGGTTTTTGAGGCCTATGTTAGACCAGCAATTAGGGGAGGTTGGAGGCCGGTATGTTTTTGAGGCGTGTGTTGAACCGGCTATGAAGGGAGGTTGGAACTCTTTTTGTCTTCAGAGGCGGGAGGAGTCCTTCCAGCTTTCTTTAGGCTTTCTCTGCTGGGGAAATGAGAACTCTTCCCACCAGCAAGGCCCTCCCATGGGGTACGGATTATTACCCCCCCATGTGAATGAGGCCTAAGTGTGAATGGAATATTTAGCTCCATTGTGTTGCTAATTTGGGGACCACTGTACCCCTCTTTGTTGTTTTTTTCTGGAGGAGTTTTGAGTGGACATAACTGATGTACCCCGCTCAGCGGGGGTGGGCCTTAGAGAACAGAGGCCGCATATGGGCAGCACAGAGGCTTAGGGGTTAGCTTTGCAGCACTGGGGTCCTTGGTTCAAATCCTGACCAGGACACTATCTGCATGGAGTTTGCATGTTCTCCCTGTGCTTGCGTGGGTTTCCTCCGGGTACTCCGGTTTCCTCCCACACTACATGCTACCTTTGCGTTGGTGGTGCAGTGGTTAGCACAGCTGCTTTCTAAGCAGATGACTCGGGTTCGATTCCCGGCCAACGCAATCTCCAATACTTGGAGTCCTCAGAGAGAAAAGCGCCATACAAGGTCAGTGGTGAGTATATATTAGCGGTGGAATAAAGAATGAAGAGAATGTGTGGAGTGTTTGAGGAGGAAATCACCAGAATCTATAGACGGAGAACCCGGCAACTGATAATAGACGCTTATGCCGCGTACACACGTCGGTTTTTCATGATGTCAAAAATAAAAATAAATGTAATGTCATTAACCCCTTCAATACGGGGCTTTTATACCCACCTCCATACCGGGGGGCCTATTCTGACACTTCTCTCCTACATGTAAAAATCATCATTCTTTTGCTAGAAAATTACTCAGAACCCCCAAACATTATATATGTTTTTTAGCAGACACCTTAGAGAATAAAATGGCGGTCATTGCAACTTTTTATCTTGCACGGTATTTGCGCAATAATTTTTCAAACGCCTTTTTTTTTTTGTAAAAAAAAATGGTTTCATGAATTAAAAAATAACCTAAAACAGTAAAGTTAGCCCAATTTTTTTGTAAAATATGAAAGATGATGTTACGCCGAGTAAATAGACACCCAACATGTCACGTTTTAAAATTGCGCACACTCATGGAATGGCGCCAAACTTCGTTACTTAAAAATTTCCATAGGCGACGCTTTACATTTTTTACAGGTTACCAGTTTAGAGTTACAGAGGAGGTCTAGTGCTAGAATTGTTGCACGCGCTCTAACGCACGCGGCGACACCTCACATGTGTGGTTTGAATGACGTTTACATACGCGGGCGGGACTTACGTGTGCGTACGCTTCTGAGCGCGAGCTACCGGGGACAGGGGCGTAAACATCCCTTGTAATAGGAATGTGTGTGACAGGTCCTCTTTATGGAGAGAGAGGCGGGGTCAATAAGACCTCCCCCTCCCCCCACATCTCTCCTCCAGGCTGGAAAAAAAAATTCACAGATCTCATTCAAACTAGCCGCAATTGCGGTTTGTTTACTTACGTGTACCCAGGCGTGACGTCATCACATCACGCCCGGGCCTCCGACGGTCATAGAGATGACTGGTCACCAGTCATCTCTATGCTTCCCATCCGGCGTTGGGCGATTCTCTCTCCCTCTCTGGGCCCCCGATGGCACGGGGGAGCCCGGAGAAGCACTGGATGGTGGCGGGAGGGGGGGGGGGGTGTCCCCTCCCGCCGCCTTTAAGAGCGATCAAGCAGTGGAACCGCTGCTATGATCGTTCTTACGGTGCGCAGAATCGACGCCGGCAAACAATGATATCTGAATGATGCCTCTAGCTCCTCCCATCATTCAGATATCACCGCACAAAGCCCAGGACGTCATATGACGCCCACCCGGGATAGGAGATCCCCTCTGTAGACTTCATATGACTATGGGCCGGTAAGGAAGTGGTAACAAGGAGAGAGACATCCAACATTTAATGACATGTTAATGGCTACAAGGGAGCGATGAGCCGGATTTTATTACCGCTGTTCTCCGGCGTATCATTTGAGCTTCTCAAGTCTGCCAGTCCTTGAGACGCCGATTATGTGTTCTATGGAAGAGCCAAAGTACGGGAAATGGAAGCGGGGCTCAGGGAGACTGCCAGGATCGGCCTGTCCCCGAGACGGACGTCAAGTCTTATCCCTTTCAGAAAATTCAGACGAAACCTTTACTTTACTGTAAGAGTTACCGACGCGTTTCGGTCTATGGGGCATAGAGAAGCTTATTTTACTTACCCGATCCTCTGTATTGTTACCCCGATCCTCTGCATTGTTAGACCGGTCCCTGCAGTGTCCTCTCCCCCTTGCCTCAGCGGTCTAAGACAGGGGTCTCCAAACTGCGGCCCTTTTACTTGCCTTAATGCGGCCCTTGGGGCACTATTCCATCCAACTCCAATGGCGCATAATTCTTGTTGCTGACACCAATGGGGCACTAGTCCTCCCACTGACACCATCAATTCTTTCCATTGACACCAACGATGGGGCACTGGTCCTCCCACTGACACCATCAATTCTTACCATTGACACCATTGATGGGGCACTGTTCCTCCCTCCCACTGACACCATCAATTCTTACCATTGACACCATTGATGGGGCACTATTCCTCCAACTGACACCATCAATTCTTACCATTGACACCAACAATGGGGCACTATTCCTCCTACTGACGACATCAATCATTTCTATTGACACCAACGATGGGGCACTGGTCCTCCCACTGACACCATCAATTCTTACCATTGACACCATTGATGGGGCACTGTTCCTCCCTCCCACTGACACCATCAATTCTTACAATTGACACCATTGATGGGGCACTATTCCTCCAACTGACACCATCAATTCTTACCATTGACACCAACAATGGGGCACTATTCCTCCCACTGACGACATCAATCATTTCTATTGACACCAACGATGGGGGAACTGATCCTCCCACTGACACCATCAATCATTTCCATTGACACCAACGAGCAATTGTCAGTTAAAGCGACGCAGTGCCAAATCGCAAAAAGTGGCCCGGTCATTGGGCAGCCAAATCCTCCGGGTCTGAAGTGGTTAACCACTTAAGGACAGCCTAACGCCGATATACGTCGGCAGAATGGCACGGCTGGGCACATCCACGTACAGGTACGTCACCCTTTAAGTGCCCAGCCGTGGGTCACGCGTTCACGCGACCTGGTCCGAAGCTCCTTGACCGTGGCCGCGGGACCCGATCGCCGCCGGTGTGCCCACGATTGGTCCCCGGAGCTGAAGAACCGGGAGAGGTGAGTGTAAACAGACCTTCCCTGTTCTTCTCTGTGGCAGTGTCACTGATCGTCTGTTCCCTGATATAGAGAAATACGATCAATCACGTCCAGCCCCGTCCCCCTACAGTTAGAAACACACATGAGGTCACACTTAACCCCTTCAGCGCCCCCTAGTGGTTAACTCCTAAACTGCAATTTCCCATTTTTACAGTAATCACAGTGCATTTTTATAGCACTTTTCGCTGTGAAAATGACAACGGTCCCAAAAATGTGTCAAAATTGTCGGATGTGTCCGCCATAATGTCGCAGTCACGAAAAAAAAAAAAAAACGCTGATCGCCGCCATTAGTAGTAAAAAAAAAAAAAAATTATTAATAAAACTATCCCCTATTTTGTAAACGTTATAAATTTTGCGCAAACTAATCAATAAACGCTTATTGCGATTTTATTTTACCAAAAATGCGTAGAAGAATACGTATCAGCCTAAACTGAGGAAAAAAGATTTTTTATATATTTTTGGGGATATTTATTATAGAAAAAAGTAACGAATATTGATTTTTTTTCAAAATCGTCGCTCTATTTCTGTTTATAGCGCAAAAAAATTAAAACCGCAAAAACCGCAGAGGTGATCAAATACCACCAAAAGAAAGCTCTATTTGTAAAAAAAAAAAATGGATGCCAATTTTGTTTGGGAGCCACGTCGCACGACTGCGCAATTGTCGGTTAAAGCGGCGCAGTGCCGAATCGCAAAAAGTGCCCAGTGGTCCGGGGCTGAAGTGGTTAAGCACTTTCAGCAGCAGATTTAAAGTGATTGTAAAGGTTCAAAAAATGTTGAACTTTGAAGTGTGACGTGTTGGGTATCTATTTACTCGGTGTAACTTTATCTTTCACAATATAAAAAAAAATTGGGCTAACTTTACTGTTACTCTTATTTTTTAATTCAAAAAAGTGTTTTTTTCCCCCCCAAAACAAAGTGCGCTTGTAAGACCGCTGCGCAAATACGATGTGACAAAAGGTATTGCAATGACCGCCATTTTATTCTCTAGGGTGTTAGAAAAAAATATATATAGGGCCAGATTCAGAGACAACTATTCATACGCCGTGTAAGTTCTAGTTCTAGGATGCGCCGTTGTATCTATGCGCGGTATTCGTAAAAGCAGATACGCCTGAATTGTGCCAAGATACGACTGACGTAAGTCTCCTACGCCGGCGTATCGCGGGCGCATAGTTACGCTGGACGCATTCGATGTTCCCATTATAAATATGCAAATAAGGGAGATACGCCGATTTACGAACGTAGATGCGCCCGGCCGCTTCATACACGCGCTTTGCGTAAGGCTTACGTCCGGCGTAAAGTTACCCCTCATACAGCGGGCGCAGCTAATGCAAAGGTATGGGCCAGGGAACGACGCCGTTTACGTAGTACGGGAATAGGGCTGGGCGTTCACACGCCGTAGGCATTGCGCGCCGACGTCTCTTAGGCATTCTGTCCGACGTGATTCTGAGCATGCGCACTGGGATGCGTCCACGGGCGGCGCATGCGCCGTTCGTTCGGCCCATCATTTGCATGGGGTCACGGTTCATTATAATACAACACGCCCACTGCCTCGCTACTTTGAATTACGCGGGCTTACGCCGGCCCGTTTACGCTACGCCGCCGTGACTTCGGGAGCAAGTGCTTTGTGAATATGGCACTTGCCTCTCTAAGTTGCGGCGGCGTAGCGTATATTCGATACGCTACGCCCGCACAAAGATACGCCAAGCTACCTGAATCTGGCCCACAATTTTCTAGCAACGTCCTAAAACCGTTGATAAATTGCGCATAAGTGGGTGCGACTTTCTGGTCTAATTTTTGGTGTCCTGTCCCTTTAATTGTACGATCATCTCTCAGGCGCGTGCAGAACGTGCGTCGGATAGTAACAATAAACACACGAGCGAGCGTTTCGCCGGATCCTTATGGTGTTAATCCCGCCCCCTCTGAGCGTTTACCAGGAACAGACGGCTACGGTGAATGCGGCAGAAGGGCCTCGAATGTAATAACAGCAGCTGGGTCCGGCGCACTTATTAAGTTGACGATCCCGTAAGTCCATTACCGGGAAAGATTCGTTCGATGACAGAACGCGACAGGGCGAGTTTCCAATGCGTGCGACTGCACACAAAAAAAAAGAAAGCCGCGCGCCTCGATCCGAATATTTCTCGGCGGAGCGCTTTTGAAAGGGTCGATAAATAAAAGGCGGTAATTTGAGCCATTACATTAATAGCCAAAGACGGGGGGGGGGGGGGGTGAGGAACGAATAAAGCACACACGACACCGCGAGGAAACGATCCACACAAACATTCCCTGCCGCGTCCGCCGTAATTAAAACAAAATGGTATTTAATTAGGATGCAGTGTAATTAAATTTGAACTTTAAGAGATAATTGTGTTATGAAAATGGTGCGGAAAAAAAAAAAAGAAATAAAAAAAGTGGGCCGGTTTGAATATTTAATTATCAGAAATGATCACAAACAACTAATAATAGAAGAGAACGGATATTCTCTGCACACGAGGAGATAAAGTGTGATCATATAATGGAGGAAAGTAACCCGCACCATGAAATACACAACGGGCCAGATTCAGCTAGAGTTATCTATCATTGATCCGCCAGCCTAACTGTCACTTTGAGCCGGCGTTTCTGTTTTCTGTAGAAAACAAGAAACGCCGGGTTGGAGTTCCGATGCGATCGGCGTAATTGAATTTCGCCATCGCATCGCAACTTTAATTTAAAAATGGCGCCGGGGGCGTTCCCGCTGATTAACGCCGAAAAAATACGTTAATCAGCGAGAATCGGCAATTCACGATCGTATTCGGGCGCGACGCAGTGACTTTCCGACGTTTCCGGAAGAGATACGCGGCGTAAAGATAAAGCAGCCCCCTAGTGGAGTATCCTATGTTAGGTATAGCCGTCGTCATCGCGTCGGAAAAAAAAAAATTTGCGTCGCTTGCGTAAAACGTCCGTGAATGGGGATTTGACGTCATTGACGTTCACTGACAGAACTTGGAGCATGCGCACTGGGATGCATTGACACTCGACGCATGCGCAGTACGTTCGCCGCGGGATCGCGCCTAGTTATAATAATACACGCCCCGTACCCGCCCAATTTGAATCCCGCCGGCTCATTTGCGATGCGCTGCCGCAACTTTAGGAGCAAGTGCTTCATGAATAACAGCACTTGCTCCTAAAATTTCGCCTGGAGTAACGTAAATGAGAAACGTTACTCCAGAGCAAAGATGCTCCCATCTACCTGAATCTGGCCCTATATTTCCAAAAGTATTGGGACACCGGCCTTTACACGCACATGACCTATAATGGCGTCCCAGTCTCAGTCCGGAGGGTTCAATATTGGGTTGGTGCCGGTTGGTTGGATGAAGCTTTTAGCTTCTTCTGCCTCTTAGGGTCACCCGTGGTGGCACCCTTTCTGTGTAACAGCTTCAACTCTTCTGGGAAGGCCGTCCACAAGGTTTAGGAGGGCGTCTATGGGAAGGTTTGACCGTTCTTCCAGAAACGCATTTGTGAGGTCAGGCACTGATGTTGGATGAGAAGGCCTGGCTCAAAGTCTCCACTCTGATTTATCCCAAAGGTGTTCTATTGGGGTTGAGGTCAGGTTCCTCCGCCCCAAACTCGCTCATCGGTGTCTTTATGAACCTTGCTTTGTGCACTGGTCCAAATTATTTCTGACACCTGACACTACTGATACCAATGATGGGGCACTATTCCTCCCACTGACACCAATGATGGGACACTATTCCTCCCACTGACACCAATGATGGGACACTATTCCTCCCACTGACACCAATGATGGGACACTATTCCTCCCACTGACACCAATGATGGGACACTATTCCTCCCACTGACACCAATGATGGGGCACTATTCCCCCCACTGACACCAATGATGGGACACTATTCCTCCCACTGACACCAATGATGGGACACTATTCCCCCCACTGACACCAATGATGGGACACTATTCCTCCCACTGATACCAATGATAGGACACTATTCCCCCCACTGATACCAATGATGGGACACTATTCCTCCCACTGACACCAATGATGGGACACTATTCCTCCCACTGACACCAATGATAGGACACTATTCCCCCCACTGACACCAATGATGGGACACTATTCCTCCCACTGACACCAATGATGGGACACTATTCCTCCCACTAACACCAATGATGGGACACTATTCCTCCCACTAACACCAATGATGGGACACTATTCCTCCCACTGACACCAATGATGGGACACTATTCCTCCCACTGACACCAATGATGGGACACTATTCCCCCCCACTGACACCAATGATGGGACACTATTCCTCCCACTGACACCAATGATGGGACACTATTCCTCCCACTGACACCAATGATGGGACACTATTCCTCCCACTGACACCAATGATGGGACACTATTCCTCCCACTGACACCAATGATGGGACACTATTCCTCCCACTGACACCAATGATGGGACACTATTCCCCCCACTGATACCAATGATAGGACACTATTCCTCCCACTGACACCAATGATGGGACACTATTCCCCCCACTGATACCAATGATAGGACACTATTCCCCCCACTGACACCAATGATGGGACACTATTCCTCCCACTGACACCAATGATGGGACACCGTACATAAGTTTAGTGTCAATACGTAAACCGTCAAAATGTAGCACAAAAGATAATATTGAATACTAAACAATGGCAAGTGACAAAAAAGGAGAACAAATTCACAAGCAGTAAAATGTACACAATGTGCTGGTCCAAGTAATGTGAAATCGGGGAGAACCAACCCAAGGGCGCCCCTGAGTGTGTAACACGTGAACAATACAAATAATAATATATAAATCAGTGAAGAAATGCAAAAAAGTCTCTGAAAGTGTTTCCCAAAATGTCCCAGAAGACAGGTTCCGAAGATGTCCCAGAAGACAGTTTCTAAAAGATGGAGGAAATGGTGCCGGGAAAGGACGTGGTACAGTGAACACCTCAGGTGGTCCCTAGCCCCTCACCTCACGGCTATGGCACGGATAGCCAAATAAAACCACCTCTGGCAGGGGGAGGAGGAATACACTTCAATGGACAGAAACGACATCAGCACTCAGCAGTAAGGCATGGAGAAGATACAAAGCAAGTAGGATGTGGTGTTATGGAAGTGTCTAAACAGGCAACATCATTCACTCACATGGAGGGCCTATCTCCCACCAACACCGAGTTCGTCCCGGGTCCTGGATGCACACCTGGCTCCTCTTCTTCTGTGTCTGAGCTGGGGGGACACTTGGAGCAGATAGAGGGGACCCTCACACAGCATATAGGATGGGAGAAAGAAAGACCATAGTACAGCCCCGCAAAAATGGAACAGGTTTATTAAAACATAAAGGTGCACTCACATTTGGATGATAAAAACTGGGCACAGAAACCAAACGGACGGCAGGGGGGTCTTGCTGCGTCAGGCGTGTGGACTCTGATGCTCCTTGATCCCTACGCGTCTCGTCATGGATCAAGGAGCATCCTACTCGCTTTGTATCTTCTCCATGCCTTACTGCTGAGTGCTGATGTCGTTTCTGTCCATTGAAGTGTATTCCTCCTCCCCCTGCCAGAGGTGGTTTTATTTGGCTATCCGTGCCATAGCCGTGAGGTGAGGGGCTAGGGACCACCTGAGGTGTTCACTGTACCACGTCCTTTCCCGGCACCATTTCCTCCATCTTTTAGAAACTGTCTTCTGGGACATCTTCGGAACCTGTCTTCTGGGACATTTTGGGAAACACTTTCAGAGACTTTTTTGCATTTCTTCACTGATTTATATATTATTATTTGTATTGTTCACTGTGTTACACACTCAGGGGCGCCCCTAGCGGTAGTTCTCCCTGATTTCACATTACTTGGACCAGCACATTGTGTACATTTTACTGCTTGTGAATTTGTTCTCCTTTTTTGTCACTTGCCATTGTTTAGTATTCAATATTATCTTTTGTGCTACATTTTGACGGTTTACGTATTGACACTAAACTTATGTACGCTATCACTCTGTTCCAAAAACACCACCCCTCCCCCCCCCCTCCCCCCTCCCCCACGTTCACCAGCCCAGGGATTTATTCCCATACCACCCTTGGATTTCACCCACTTTTCACAGCGCAGACACCCCCCCCCCCCTTGTTTTTCCATTTGCTACTTCTCTCTGCCCAGGACAGAGTGTCAGGTGTTTGCAGCAGCGACCCCATCCCACTCCACCACCCCCCTCGGTAGAGCAGGAGCCTCTATCTACAATACAATGATGGGACACCATTCCTCCCACTGACACCAATGATGGGACACTATTCCTTCCACTGACACCAATGATGGGACACTATTCCCCCCACTGATACCAATGATGGGACACTATCCCTCCCACTGACACCAATGATGGGACACCATTCCTCCCACTGACACCAATGATGGGACACTATTCCTCCCACTGACACCAATGATGGGACACCATTCCTCCCACTGACACCAATGATGGGACACCATTCCTCCCACTGACACCAATGATGGGACACTATTCCTCCCACTGACACCAATGATGGGACACCATTCCTCCCACTGATACCAATGATGGGACACTATCCCTCCCACTGACACCAATGATGGGACACCATTCCTCCCACTGACACCAATGATGGGACACCATTCCTCCCACTGACACCAATAATGGGTCGTCCCCAAACTCCTCCCACAAATTCGGGAGCATGAAATTGTCCAAAATGTCTTGGTATGGTGACGCTAGTTTCCATCATTGTAACTAAGGGGCCAAACCCAACCCCTAAAATACAACACCACCTTTCTATACCCCAAGACCCTTATCACACCCGGGGGGTTTCAAGGCTACAACCCCCCCCCCCCCCCCCCACTGCTACAGATTCATGTGGTGTTACAAAGAGAAATCCAAGTCTTACCTGTTCTGGGTTCCACCGTCCTGTTCATCTTCTCATCTATAAAGATGAATCTGCCTCCACTGAAATCTTGGTAGTAGTCAGACAGGTAGAGTAAGGAGGTGTAGTCAAAAGAGCCGTATGTAACCTGCAGATAGAAACGTATCCATTAAATCACAACAATTCAAGATAAAAAGCCAAAAGGAGTTCTCCAAGATATGAATCCATGATTATCCCTCTAGTGATATAAAGATCTATATAGAGGAATCAGGACCTCCTTCCTCCTGATGAAGACCCCTCTAGTGATATAAAGATCTATATAGAGGAATCAGGACCTCCTTCCTCCTGATGAAGACCCCTCTAGTGATATAAAGATCTATATAGAGGAATCAGGACCTCCTTCCTCCTGATGAAGACCCCTCTAGTGATATAAAGATCTATATAGAGGAATCAGGACCTCCTTCCTCCTGCTGGTGACCCCTCTAGTGATATAAAGATCTATATAGAGGAATCAGGACCTCCTTCCTCCTGATGAAGACCCCTCTAGTGATATAAAGATCTATATAAAGGAATCAGGACCTCCTCCCTTCTGATGAAGACCCTCTAGTGATATAAAGATCTATATAGAGGAATCAGGACCTCTTTCTTGATGAAGACCCCTCTAGTGATATAAAGATCTATATAGAGGAATCAGGACCTCCTTCCTCCTGATGAAGACCCCTCTAGTGATATAAAGATCTATATAGAGGAATCAGGACCTCCTTCCTCCTGATGAAGACCCCTCTAGTGATATAAAGATCTATATAGAGGAATCAGGACCTCTTCCTCCTGATGAAGACCCCTCTAGTGATATAAAGATCTATATAGAGGAATCAGGACCTCCTTCCTCCTGATGAAGACCCCTCTAGTGATATAAAGATCTATATAGAAATCAGGACCTCCTTCCTCCTGCTGGTGACCCCTCTAGTGATATAAAGATCTATATAGAGGAATCAGGACCTCCTTCCTCCTGATGAAGACCCCTCTAGTGATATAAAGATCTATATAAAGGAATCAGGACCTCCTCCCTTCTGATGAAGACCCTCTAGTGATATAAAGATCTATATAGAGGAATCAGGACCTCTTTCCTCCTGATGAAGACCCCTCTAGTGATATAAAGATCTATATAGAGGAATCAGGACCTCCTTCCTCCTGCTGGTGACCCCTCTAGTGATATAAAGATCTATATAGAGGAATCAGGACCTCCTTCCTCCTGATGAAGACCCCTCTAGTGATATAAAGATCTATATAGAGGAATCAGGACCTCCTTCCTCCTCCTGGTGACCCCTCTAGTGATATAAAGATTATATAGAGGAATCAGGAACTCCTTTCTCCTGATGAAGACCCCTCTAGTGATATAAAGATCTATATAGAGGAATCAGGATCTCCTTCCTCCTGCTGGTGACCCCTCTAGTGATATAAAGATCTATATAAAGGAATCAGGACCTCCTTCCTCCTGCTGGTGACCCCTCTAGTGATATAAAGATCTATAAAGGGGAATCAGGACCTCCTTCCTCCTGGTGGCCCCTCTAGTGATATAAAGATCTATAGAGGAATCAGGACATCCTTCCCCCTGATGAAGACCCCTCAAGTGATATAAAGATCTATATAGAGGAATCAGGACCTCCTTCCTCCTGCTGGTGACCCCTCTAGTGATATAAAGATCTATATAGAGGGATCAGGACCTCCTTCCTCCTGATGAAGACCCCTCTAGTGATATAAAGATCTATATAGAGGAATCAGGACCTCCTTCCTCCTCCTGGTGACCCCTCTAGTGATATAAAGATTATATAGAGGAATCAGGAACTCCTTTCTCCTGATGAAGACCCCTCTAGTGATATAAAGATCTATATAGAGGAATCAGGACCTCCTTCCTCCTCCTGGTGACCCCTCTAGTGATATAAAGATTATATAGAGGAATCAGGAACTCCTTTCTCCTGATGAAGACCCCTCTAGTGATATAAAGATCTATATAGAGGAATCAGGACCCCCTTCCTCCTGCTGGTGACCCCTCTAGTGATATAAAGATCTATATAGAGGAATCAGGACCCCCTTCCTCCTGCCAGGGACCCCTCTATTTAAGCACCCTGGAATTCTATTGATTTTCCCCGATGCCTGGCTATATAGGTTGCTCCTTCATTCTTCATCTGAAATAATCGCCCTGAATCTTTTTCCTCTGTAGTTGCGGCACGGAGACGTCTTGCCTGAATATAATAATAAGGTTGCCTCGTGTGACTGGTTAATGGAAAGCGAAGTTATTTCTAAAGGAGCTCCACACTCTATGGAAGACATGAGGCACTTCGACAGACGCAGGCACCTTCTATCACCTCCTATCCCGCGGGTAACCGCACCAATCAATGGATAATTAGTGTCTTTAGCTGCTAACGATGCACTTAGAGTGATACATGGATGTTTGTAATGGAGACAGAGAGGAAACTCTAATTTTCAAGTCAATGATATAAAGAATAACGAGCGCTGGAGGAGTTCAGGAACGGGACTGACAGCCAGACGTTCGTCTTTGTTACCAAAATTGTCCTAAAGAAATACGAGCCGCGCTCTGATGCCAAATTACTTAATTATGTAACTTGTAGAAAATGGGGACATATAGGGCCAGATTCAGGTAGAGTTGCGCTGGAGTAATTCGATATGCGCCGCGTAACTGTGAAGATGCGCCGTCGTTTCTATGTGCCCGTACCCACCAAACTAGATGCGACAGAAAACGGGCCATTTCCGATCGGCTAAACTTTCCGACGCCAGAGTCTCATCAGCGCTTAATTTCGTTTGGCGCATCAGTCGCGCCCATTGATTTGAATGAATGAATGAATGAATGAATGAATGAAAACTTATATAGCGCAGCACATGCGAAGTAAATCGCCTCTGGGCGCTTGTTGTTCCTGTCTCCTTTGGAATCAAAAGAGATGAGTCTTAATCTTTCTCCTGAAGACCAAGTAGTTCTCCTCCAGCCGAATGCTGGCTGGTAGGGCGTTCCATAGCCTGAGACCTTGGACAGCGAATCTTCTGTCCCCTTTGGACTTGTATCTGGCTTTCGGTATCTGAAGCCGATTTTGATTGGTGGATCGTAGAATACGATTGGGATTCTGAATTTTTAACTTTTCGCATAGATAATGGGGAGCAAATATGCAAATGAGGGAGATTTCCCGATTGGCGAACGGATTAGCACCATACGCCGGCTACATGCGCCACGCGTATCTCGTCCGTCCGGCGCAAAGTTATTTCTACAAATAGCTGCTTTATCTGTACTCCAGACGGTCACAGGTCAGCAGGAGAGCAGCTACAGCAGCAGCGTTACCGACGATAAGAGCTAGCTGAGCACCCCCACTTGCAGGACAACACCTCTGTCCATGCTTGTCTGTCATACAGCCATGGAGGAAGACATCATAGGTCTCCATAGCCGAGATGACGGCTGACAGCTCCTGGCCTTTAGAGTTCATCTTTCTCCTGTGTGTTTGCGGGGAACGGGAGCAGCCATCTCAGAACAAAAGTAACTTCACTGCGGGGAGGGGGAGCAGGATATACTTTAGTGCCGGAATGGCGCATCTACGGGCGCATTTAAACGCCCAACGGAACGCATTGCGCTGACGTTTCCCGTGAAGTGGTGCCGACGGAAGTTGTGAGCATGCGCACAAGGGGGCCGAGTGGAGCCTCACTTACTGCGCATGCTCCGTGGTTGATGCGCTGAACGTAAGCCTCTGCGCTGGGCTCCGCCCATCATTTACATATGATCACACCCACTTCCACTTGCGTCGGGTTACGCCAGCGCATTATCGTTACTCTGGCGCAAGTTTAGGAGCAAGTGCTATGTGAATGACAGTACTTGCGCCGAAAGTGTCGGCGGAGTAACGTAAATGAGAAACGTTACTCCAAAGTAAAGAAGCGCCCACCTACCTGAATCTGGCCCACAATGGTGTTCATAACACTTCAATAACAAACCAACCCCCCCCCCCCCCCTCCACACTTTTCACATAGTTATTTGTATCATTTTCCTTCCACTTCACAATTATGTGACACTTTGTGTTGGTCTCTCACATAAAATACATTTACGTTTTTGGGTGTAACATGAGAAAATGTGGGGAATTTCAAGGGGTGTGGATACTTTTTCAAGGCACTGTATATAGAGGGGTATGAATACTTTTTCAAGCCACTGTATATAGAGGAATCAGGACCTCCTTCCTCCAGTAATTAGTAAAAATCTATTTAGAGGAATCACAAATAAGTTCCTCCTGCTGGTGACTCCTTTAGTGAAAGGGGTATGAATACTTATTTCAGGGCACTGAAAACATGTAATTATATTGTGTATTTTTCTGTTTTTCCTTCATTTCGGCTTTTATACTTCCGATTACTATTTGCTTGCATGATCCAAAAGCCAAACCCCCCCTCCCCCTTCCCTAAACAGCCATTAGTATGACTGTCAGGATCGTCCCCTATGCCGATCTTCCCCGTATGTCAGGTGACATTCGATTCTCCACAAAGTGTACACGATCCCAAAGTCAAGTGGTCCTTTATCTGACACCAAAACGCGTCGATGCTTCCAATGTCAGAGGGTTATAATTTGAACCTCGCCTCCGCAGAGATACGATCTTTACAGCCCTCTAAGTGATGTCCTGACAATCAGGACCTCCATCTGTGGATCGGCGCCATCCACATGTAATTGCCTCGGCCCTTCACCTCCATCCCAGCTCTGAGGTCGGCCGCCATCGATCTCATCATTTCTCATGTAGAGATTGCTTTTCATTAGTAGGAGGAGCTTCTGAAAAACGGATCATTTTCTTTCAAGTGGAAGCAACTTCATCTCTGCCGACAGCGCCGTCCATCCTAACAAAGGTCCTTATATAGGGAAGATGATGAGGATCGACCTGGAGGAGCGAAGGCTAGGCCTCCCCGCTTCCGATCGAGTGCCGCCCTCCATCCATCCTCCGATCGAGAGCCGCTACCCATCCATTCTCCAATCGAGTGCCGCCCTCCATCCATCCTCCGATCGAGTGCCGCCCTCCATCCATCCTCCGATCGAGTGCCGCTACCCATCCATTCTCCGATCGAGTGCCGCTACCCATCCATCCTCCGATCGAGTGTCGCTACCCATCCATCCTCCCATCGAGTGAAACACTTCTTGAAGAACGGCCTGACAAGTTTCGTCTTTTCCATATCAGCAGGAGAAGCTGCAATGGAGGCGACCTTTTCCATTCCCGCGGGTGGCTCGGCTATCTATGCCGGAAAGTGGGTGCAAATACCTGTATTAGACAGGTATCTGCTCCCCCCTCCCACCTAAAATCTATACTCTGCTGGAGGACTCTGCCCCTCCCTCTATAACTCTCCCCTCCTGATATACTCTGCTGGAGGACTCTGCTCCTTCCTCTATAACTCTCCTCTCCTGATATACTCTGCTGGAGGACTCTGCTCCTTACTCTATAACTCTCCTCTCCTGATATACTCTGCTGGAGGACTCTGCTCCTTCCTCTATAACTCTCCTCTCCTGATATACTCTGCTGGAGGACTCTGCTCCTTCCTCTATAACTCTCCTCTCCTGATATACTCTGCTGGAGGACTCTGCTCCTTCCTCTATAACTCTCCTCTCCTGATATACTCTGCTGGAGGACTCTGCTCCTTCCTCTATAACTCTCCTCTCCTGATATACTCTGCTGGAGGACTCTGCTCCTTCCTCTATAACTCTCCTCTCCTGATATACTCTGCTGGAGGACT
The DNA here is from genome assembly GCA_029574335.1 of Rana kukunoris. Classification (NCBI taxonomy): domain Eukaryota; kingdom Metazoa; phylum Chordata; class Amphibia; order Anura; family Ranidae; genus Rana; species Rana kukunoris. The sequence continues at coordinate 180,402 of JAJQKJ010002762.1, forward strand.
CTGCTCCTTCCTCTATAACTCTCCTCTCCTGATATACTCTGCTGGAGGACTCTGCTCCTTCCTCTATAACTCTCCTCTCCTGATATACTCTGCTGGAGGACTCTGCGCCTTCCTCTATAACTCTCCTCTCCTGATATACTCTGCTGGAGGACTCTGCTCCTTCCTCTATAACTCTCCTCTCCTGATATACTCTGCTGGAGGACTCTGCTCCTTCCTCTATAACTCTCCTCTCCTGATATACTCTGCTGGAGGACTCTGCGCCTTCCTCTAGAACTCTCCTCTCCTGATATACTCTGCTGGAGGACTCTGCTCCTTCCTCTATAACTCTCCTCTCCTGATATACTCTGCTGGAGGACTCTGCTCCTTCCTCTATAACTCTCCTCTCCTGATATACTCTGCTGGAGGACTCTGCTCCTTCCTCTATAACTCTCCTCTCCTGATATACTCTGCTGGAGGACTCTGCTCCTTACTCTAGAACTCTCCTCTCCTGATATACTCTGCTGGAGGACTCTGCGCCTTCCTCTATAACTCTCCTCTCCTGATATACTCTGCTGGAGGACTCTGCTCCTTCCTCTATAACTCTCCTCTCCTGATATACTCTGCTGGAGGACTCTGCTCCTTCCTCTATAACTCTCCTCTCCTGATATACTCTGCTGGAGGACTCTGCTCCTTCCCCTATAACTCTCCTCTCCTGATATACTCTGCTGGAGGACTCTGCTCCTTCCTCTATAACTCTCCTCTCCTGATATACTCTGCTGGAGGACTCTGCTCCTTCCTCTATAACTCTTCTCTCCTGATATACTCTGCTGGAGGACTCTGCTCCTTCCTCTATAACTCTCCTCTCCTGATATACTCTGCTGGAGGACTCTGCTCCCTCCTCTATAACTCTCCTCTCCTGATATACTCTGCTGGAGGACTCTGCTCCTTCCTCTATAACTCTCCTGATATACTCTGCTGGGGGACTCTGCTCCTTCCTCTATAACTCTCCTCTCCTGATATACTCTGCTGGAGGACTCTGCTCCTTCCTCTATAACTCTCCTCTCCTGATATACTCTGCTGGAGGACTCTGCTCCTTCCTCTATAACTCTCCTCTCCTGATATACTCTGCTGGAGGACTCTGCTCCTTCCTCTATAACTCTCCTCTCCTGATATACTCTGCTGGAGGACTCTGCTCCTTTCTCTATAACTCTCCTCTCCTGATATACCCTGCTGGAGGACTCTGCTCCTTCCTCTATAACTCTCCTCTCCTGATATACTCTGCTGGAGGACTTTGCTCCTTCCCCTATAACTCTCCTCTCCTGATATACTCTGCTGGACGACTCTGCTCCTTTCTCTATAACTCTCCTCTCCTGATATACCCTGCTGGAGGACTCTGCTCCTTCCTCTATAACTCTCCTCTCCTGATATACTCTGCTGGAGGACTCTGCACCTTCCCCTATAACTCTCCTCTCCTGATATACTCTGCTGGAGGACTCTGCACCTTCCTCTATAACTCTCCTCTCCTGATATACTCTGCTGGAGGACTCTGCTCCTTCCTCTATAACTCTCCTCTCCTGAAATACTCTGCTGGAGGACTCTGCTCCTTCCTCTATAACTCTCCTCTCCTGATATACTCTGCTGGAGGACTCTGCTCCTTCCTCTATAACTCTCCTCTCCTGATATACTCTGCTGGAGGACTCTGCTCCTTCCTCTATAACTCTCCTCTCCTGATATACTCTGCTGGAGGACTCTGCTCCTTCCTCTATAACTCTCCTCTCCTGATATACTCTGCCGGAGGAATCTGCTCCTTCCTCTATAACTCTCCTCTCCTGATATACTCTGCTGGAGGACTCTGCTCCTTCCTCTATAACTCTCCTCTCCTGATATACTCTGCTGGAGGACTCTGCTCCTTCCTCTATAACTCTCCTCTCCTGATATACTCTGCTGGAGGACTCTGCTCCTTCCTCTATAACTCTCCTATACTGATATACTCTGCCGGAGGACTCTGCTCCTTCCTCTATAACTCTCCTCTCCTGATATACTCTGCTGGAGGACTCTGCTCCTTCCTCTATAACTCTCCTCTCCTGATATACTCTGCTGGAGGACTCTGCACCTTCCTCTATAACTCTCCTCTCCTGATATACTCTGCTGGAGGACTCTGCTCCTTCCTCTATAACTCTCCTCTCCTGATATACTCTGCTGGAGGACTCTGCTCCTTCCTCTATAACTCTCCTCTCCTGATATACTCTGCTGGAGGACTCTGCTCCTTCCTCTATAACTCTCCTCTCCTGATATACTCTGCTGGAGGACTCTGCTCCTTCCTCTATAACTCTCCTCTCCTGATATACTCTGCTGGAGGACTCTGCTCCTTCCTCTATAACTCTCCTCTCCCGATATACTCTGCTGGAGGACTCTGCTCCTTCCTCTATAACTCTCCTCTCCTGATATACTCTGCTGGAGGACTCTGCTCCTTCCTCTATAACTCTCCTCTCCCGATATACTCTGCTGGAGGACTCTGCTCCTTCCTCTATAACTCTCCTCTCCCGATATACTCTGCTGGAGGACTCTGCTCCTTCCTCTATAACTCTCCTCTCCTGATATACTCTGCTGGAGGACTCTGCTCCTTCCTCTATAACCCTCCTCTCCTGATATACTCTGCTGGAGGACTCTGCTCCTTCCTCTATAACTCTCCTCTCCTGATATACTCTGCTGGAGGACTCTGCTCCTTCCTCTATAACTCTCCTCTCCTGATATACTCTGCTGGAGGACTCTGCTCCTTCCTCTATAACTCTCCTCTCCTGATATACTCTGCTGGAGGACTCTGCTCCTTTCTCTATAACTCTCCTCTCCTGATATACTCTGCTGGAGGACTCTGCTCCTTCCTCTATAACTCTCCTCTCCTGATATACTCTGCTGGAGGACTCTGCTCCTTTCTCTATAACTCTCCTCTCCTGATATACTCTGCTGGAGGACTCTGCTCCTTCCTCTATAACTCTCCTCTCCTGATATACTCTGCTGGAGGACTCTGCTCCTTCCTCTATAACTCTCCTCTCCTGATATACTCTGCTGGAGGACTCTGCTCCTTCTTCTATAACTCTCCTCTCCTGATATACTCTGCTGGAGGACTCTGCTCCTTCCTTTATAACTCTCCTCTCCTGATATACTCTGCTGGAGGACTCTGCTCCTTCTTCTATAACTCTCCTCTCCTGATATACTCTGCTGGAGGACTCTGCTCCTTCCTCTATAACTCTCCTCTCCTGATATACTCTGCTGGAGGACTCTGCTCCTTCCTCTATAACTCTCCTCTCCTGATATACTCTGCTGGAGGACTCTGCTCCTTCCTCTATCGCTCTATTATGAGTTGAAGTGGAAGTAGAAGTGGAAATCTCGGCTGTGACAGGAAAAAAGCACGAATCTCACGCCTCCTCCTCCTTCTCCTCTCTCCGCTGTCACCAAATGCCGCTTGTCAGCCGGGGTGACAGCGAGACCCGCGCCGCTCGGTGCGATCACATCTCTTCCTCCGGACGGGGAACGGTGACAGCGCACAGGAATTGTTATACTGAACGAATCCGACCTTTTCTATCCAAGAGTCAGGAATAGACTCTGCGGCCGCACTGAAGGGCGCTGCTGCATTTATGCCGCTGGAAATTCTGCAGTTTGATGGACAGGTCTGACCAAGCAGATAAATATGCATGGAGACCACATACAGTATATACAGGGGGGGGGGGGAGGGGGGGGGGATAACGATCGTCTCCCTTATCACAGGTGTATTTTACAGTTGTGCTCATAAGTTTACATACCCTAGGGCAGATTTTATGATTTATTGGCCATTTTTCAGAGAATACGAATGAGAACACAAATACTTTCCTCTCTCTCATGGTCAGTGATCGGCTGAAGACATTTATTACCAATCAGGGGTCTTTCCTCTTCTTATATCACAACATAAACGCCCCCCTAGGTGCGGATTGGCGATTTTCTGCTGTTTTCAAACAACAACAACAAAGTATCATTTGAAATTTCCCTTGAAATCTTCGCTTCCTCCGATCTCCTCGGCCCGAATGGTGTCCCTACATTGATGAAAACATGCGGGTTCCTCGTGTTACCCAACCCCCGACACAGAGAAGAGACTCTGCCTCTGCCGGGGGTTGTCGGGAGACAGCTGCCGAATTCTGTCACTGCGGGGAGAGAGGGCGGCGGGTCAGATAACGGCGCACTTTCCCTGCGGTTTGTGCGTCTGTGTCCCAGCGATCCCAGGCTGTGCCCGGCTCATGTCCAGAGACAGCCAATGAGTTCTGGGCTCTGGGCAATGCCAACTTCTCTAATCACCAGTCCGGATCAAACAGGCGGGAGATCGGACTACAGGCGGGAGATCGGACTAGGGTGGGGGCTCAGGTGAGTAGAGTGGGGGCTCAGGTAAGTAGGATAAGGGCTCAGGTAAGTAGAGTGGGGGCTCAGGTGAGTAGAGTGGGGGCTCAGGTGAGTAGAGTGGGGGCTCAGGTAAGTAGGATGAGGGCTCAGGTAAGTAGAGTGGGGGCTCAGTAAGTAGAGTGGGGGCTCAGGTGAGTAGAGTGGGGGCTCAGGTGAGTAGAGTGGGGGCTCAGGTGAGTAGAGTGGGGGCTCAGGTGAGTAGAGTGGGGGCTCAGGTGAGTAGAGTGGGGGCTCAGGTGAGTAGAGTGGGGGCTCAGGTGAGTAGAGTGGGGGCTCAGGTGAGTAGAGTGGGGGCTCAGTAAGTAGAGTGGGGGCTCAGTAAGTAGAGTGGGGGCTCAGTAAGTAGAGTGGGGGCTCAGGTGAGTAGAGTGGGGGCTCAGGTAAGTAGGGTGGGGGCTCAGGTGAGTAGGGTGGGGGCTCAGGTGAGTAGGGTGGGGGCTCAGGTGAGTAGGGTGGGGGCTCAGGTGAGTAGGGTGGGGGCTCAGGTGAGTAGGGTGGGGGCTCAGGTGAGTAGGGTGGGGGCTCAGGTGAGTAGGGTGGGGGCTCAGTAAGTAGAGTGGGGGCTCAGGTGAGTAGAGTGGGGGCTCAGTAAGTAGAGTGGGGGCTCAGTAAGTAGAGTGGGGGCTCAGTAAGTAGAGTGGGGGCTCAGTAAGTAGAGTGGGGGCTCAGGTGAGTAGAGTGGGGGGGGGCTCAGGTGAGTAGGGTGGGGGCTCAGGTGAGTAGGGTGGGGGCTCAGGTGAGTAGGGTGGGGGCTCAGGTGAGTAGGGTGGGGGCTCAGGTGAGTAGGGTGGGGGCTCAGTAGGGTGGGGGCTCAGGTGAGTAGGGTGGGGGCTCAGGTGAGTAGGGTGGGGGCTCAGGTGAGTAGGGTGGGGGCTCAGGTGAGTAGGGTGAGGGCTCAGGTGAGTAGGGTGAGGGCTCAGGTGAGTAGGGTGAGGGCTCAGGTGAGTAGGGTGAGGGCTCAGGTGAGTAGGGTGGGGGCTCAGGTGAGTAGGGTGGGGGCTCAGGTGAGTAGGGTGGGGGCTCAGGTGAGTAAGGTGGGGGCTCAGGTGAGTAAGGTGGGGGCTCAGGTGAGTAAGGTGGGGGCTCAGGTGAGTAGGGTGGGGGCTCAGGTGGGGGCTCAGGTGAGTAAGGTGGGGGCTCAGGTGAGTAGGGTGGGGGCTCAGGTGAGTAGGGTGGGGGCTCAGGTGAGTAGGGTGGGGGCTCAGGTGAGTAGGGTGAGGGCTCAGGTGAGTAGGGTGAGGGCTCAGGGGAGTAGGGTGAGGGCTCAGGGGAGTAGGGTGAGGGCTCAGGTGAGTAGGGTGGGGGCTCAGGTAAGTAGGGTGAGGGCTCAGGTAAGTAGGGTGAGGGCTCAGGTAAAGTAGGCTGAGGGCTCAGGTAAGTAGGGTGAGGGCTCAGGTGAGTAGGGTGAGGGCTCAGGTGAGTAGAGTGAGGGCTCAGGTAAGTAGGGTGAGGGCTCTGGTAAGTAGGGTGAGGGCTCTGGTAAGTAGGGTGAGGGCTCAGGTGAGTAGAGCGAGGGCTCGGGTAAGTAGGGTTGGGGTTCAGGTAAGTAGAGTGAGGGCTCAGGTAAGTAGGGTGAGGGCTCAGGTGAGTAGGGTGAGGGCTCAGGTGAGTAGAGTGGGGGCTCAGGGGAGTAGGGTGGGGGCTCAGGGGAGTAGGGTGGGGGCTCAGGGGAGTAGGGTGGGGGCTCAGGTGAGTAGGGTGGGGGCTCAGGTGAGTAGGGTGGGGGCTCAGGTGAGTAGGGTGGGGGCTCAGGTGAGTAGGGTGGGGGCTCAGGTGAGTAGGGTGAGGGCTCAGGTGAGTAGGGTGGGGGCTCAGGTGAGTAGGGTGAGGGCTCAGGTGAGTAGAGTGAGGGCTCAGGTGAGTAGAGTGAGGGCTCAGGTGAGTAGGGTGGGGGCTCAGGGGAGTAGGGTGGGGGCTCAGGTAGTAGGGTGGGGGCTCAGGGGAGTAGGGAGGGCTGGCTCAGGGGAGTAGGGTGGGGGCTCAGGTGAGTAGGGTGGGAGGGTGAGGGCTCAGGTGAGTAGAGTGAGGGCTCAGGTGAGTAGAGTGGGGGCTCAGGTGAGTAGGGTGAGGGCTCAGGTGAGTAAGGTGGGGGCTCAGGTGAGTAAGGTGGGGGCTCAGGTGAGTAGAGCGAGGGCTCGGGTAAGTAGGGTTGGGGTTCAGGTAAGTAGAGTGAGGGCTCAGTTAAGTAGGGTTGGGGCTCAGGTAAGTAGAGTGAGGGCTCAGGTGAGTAGAGTGAGGGCTCAGGTGAGTAGAGTGAGGGCTCAGGTGAGTAGAGTGAGGGCTCAGGTGAGTAGAGTGAGGGCTCAGGTGAGTAGAGTGAGGGCTCAGGTGAGTAGAGTGAGGGCTCAGGTGAGTAGAGTGAGGGCTCAGGTGAGTAGAGTGAGGGCTCAGGTGAGTAGAGTGAGGGCTCAGGTGAGTAGAGTGAGGGCTCAGGTAAGTAGGGATGGGGCTCAGGTAAGTAGGGATGGGGCTCAGGTAAGTAGAGGGAGGGCTCAGGTGAGTAGAGTGAGGGCTCAGGTGAGTAGAGTGGGGGCTCAGGTGAGTAGGGTGAGGGCTCAGGTGAGTAAGGTGGGGGCTCAGGTGAGTAAGGTGGGGGGTTGGGGCTCAGGTGAGTAGAGCTCAGGTGAGTAGAGTGAGGGCTCAGGGTAAGTAGGGTTGGGGTTCAGGTAAGTAGAGTGAGGGCTCAGTTAAGTAGGGTTGGGGCTCAGGTAAGTAGAGTGAGGGCTCAGGTGAGTAGAGTGAGGGCTCAGGTGAGTAGAGTGAGGGCTCAGGTGAGTAGAGTGAGGGCTCAGGTGAGTAGAGTGAGGGCTCAGGTGAGTAGAGTGAGGGCTCAGGTGAGTAGAGTGAGGGCTCAGGTGAGTAGGGAGGGCTCAGAGGGTGAGGGCTCAGGTGAGTAGAGTGAGGGCTCAGGTGAGTAGAGTGAGGGCTCAGGTGAGTAGAGTAGGGATGGGGCTCAGGTAAGTAGAGTGAGGGCTCAGGTAAGTAGAGTGAGGGCTCAGGTAAGTAGGGTTGGGGCTCAGGTAAGTAGAGTGAGGGCTCAGGTGAGTAGAGTGAGGGCTCAGGTGAGTAGAGTGAGGGCTCAAGTGAGTAGAGTGAGGGCTCAGGTGAGTAGGGTGAGGGCTCAGGTGAGTAGAGTGAGGGCTCAGGTGAGTAGAGTGAGGGCTCAGGTAAGTAGGGATGGGGCTCAGGTAAGTAGAGTGAGGGCTCAGGTAAGTAGAGTGAGGGCTCAGGTAAGTAGGGTTGGGGCTCAGGTAAGTAGAGTGAGGGCTCAGGTGAGTAGAGTGAGGGCTCAGGTGAGTAGAGTGAGGGCTCAAGTGAGTAGAGTGAGGGCTCAGGTGAGTAGGGTGAGGGCTCAGGTGAGTAGAGTGAGGGCTCAGGTAAGTAGGGTTGGGGCTCGGGTAAGTAGGGATGGGGCTCGGGTAAGTAGGGATGGGGCTCAGGTAAGTAGAGTGAGGGCTCAGGTAAGTAGAGTGAGGGCTCAGGTAAGTAGGGTTGGGGCTCAGGTAAGTAGAGTGAGGGCTCAGGTGAGTAGAGTGAGGGCTCAGGTGAGTAGGGTGAGGGCTCAGGTAAGTAGGGTTGGGGCTCAGGTAAGTAGAGTGAGGGCTCAGGTGAGTAGGGTGAGGGCTCAGGTAAGTAGGGTTGGGGCTCAGGTAAGTAGAGTGAGGGCTCAGGTGAGTAGGGTGAGGGCTCAGGTGAGTAGGGTGAGGGCTCAGGTGAGTAGGGTTGGGGCTCGGGTAAGTAGGGTTGGGGCTCGGGTAAGTAGGATGAGGGCTCAGGTAAGTAGGATGAGGGCTCAGGTGAGTAGAGTGAGGGCTCAGGTAAGTAGGGTTGGGGCTCGGGTAAGTAGGATGAGGGCTCAGGTAAGTAGGATGAGGGCTCAGGTGAGTAGAGTGAGGGCTCAGGTAAGTAGGGTGGGGGCTCAGGTAAGTAGGGTTGGGGGTCAGGTAAGTAGAGTGGGGGCTCAGGTAAGTAGGGTTGGGGGTCAGGTAAGAAGGGTTGGGGGTCAGGTAAGAAGGGTGGGGGCTCAGGTAAGAAGGGTGGGGGCTCAGGTAAGAAGGGTGGGGGCTCAGGTAAGAAGGGTGGGGGCTCAGGTAAGTAGGGGGAAGGGGGGTGATACTAAAGCCTAAAACTTTTTTACCTTAATGCAAAGAAAATATAAAAAAAAAATGTTTAGTCTTTATAACCATTTTAATCTCACAGCAAGTGAAATGCGTCAGTGGGAGAGCGGAGGGAAACTGTCCATATATACACACAGGTGTGCGACTTTTGTTTTCGGTTTATTCAGGGGAGGGATCTCTCCCGTATCCTGTACAACACCCCTCCATGGATAATACCCGGGTTGCTGGGCGCTCGGGGTAGTTCACAAAACGCGGCCTGCTGTCGCTCGTGTCGATCGGCGACGGTTCTTTTATGGAATTTTCCCCTTTGCAGACGTCGTTTATTAATAATTAGAAAACGTTTTTAACCTTCTACATTTCTCGGGTCTCCAGAGGCTTATAAAACATAAATGAGTGGATTGTTTATTTACAGAGCTGCGGGTAAGAAGGGCCCCGGGGGGTCGGAGGCGGGGGGGGGGGTGGGGGGACTAACGATGATCCCCCTCCAGGGACTCCTCTGCGGTTATTACCGATCCTGATTGAGACTTGACATTTATTCAGCCGCACATAATCCGCCGACACCGTTCTGGGAAGTGAGGAGGATAGATCCGCACACTTCCTCCGTCTTACAGCCGATCCCCTGTGTGCTCCGATCACCCGGAATGACAGAGCGACCGTACAGCTTCATAGGGGAACCGGGATCAGGAGTGCGTTACCCTCAGAATGCAGGGATCGGGAGTGCGTTACCCTCAGAATGCAGGGATCGGGAGGGCGTTACCCTCAGAATGCAGGGATCGGGAGTGCGTTACGCTCAGAATGCAGGGATCGGGAGTGCGTTACGCTCAGAATGCAGGGATCGGGAGTGCGTTACGCTCAGAATGCAGGGATCGGGAGTGCGTTACCCTCAGAATGCAGGGATCGGGAGTGCGTTACGCTCAGAATGCAGGGATCGGGAGTGCGTTACGCTCAGAATGCAGGGATCGGGAGTGCGTTACTCTCAGAATGCAGGGATCGGGAGGGCGTTACCCTCAGAATGCAGGGATCGGGAGTGCGTTACGCTCAGAATGCAGGGATCGGGAGTGCGTTACGCTCAGAATGCAGGGATCGGGAGTGCGTTACGCTCAGAATGCAGGGATCGGGAGTGCGTTACCCTCAGAATGCAGGGATCGGGAGTGCGTTACCCTCAGAATGCAGCGATCGGGAGTGCGTTACCCTCAGAATGCAGGGATCGGGAGGGCGTTACGCTCAGAATGCAGCGATCGGGAGGGCGTTACGCTCAGAATGCAGCGATCGGGAGGGCGTTACCCTCAGAATGCAGGGATCGGGAGTGCGTTACCCTCAGAATGCAGGGATCGGGAGTGCGTTACGCTCAGAATGCAGGGATCGGGAGTGCGTTACGCTCAGAATGCAGGGATCGGGAGTGCGTTACCCTCAGAATGCAGGGATCGGGAGTGCGTTACGCTCAGAATGCAGGGATCGGGAGGGCGTTACCCTCAGAATGCATGGATCGGGAGGGCGTTACCCTCAGAATGCATGGATCGGGAGGGCGTTACGCTCAGAATGCAGGGATCGGGAGTGCGTTACCCTCAGAATGCATGGATCGGGAGTGCGTTACGCTCAGAATGCAGCGATCGGGAGGGCGTTACGCTCAGAATGCAGCGATCGGGAGGGCGTTACGCTCAGAATGCAGCGATCTGGAGTGCGTTACGCTCAGAATGCAGGGATCGGGAGTGCGTTACGCTCAGAATGCAGGGATCGGGAGTGCGTTACTCTCAGAATGCAGGGATCGGGAGTGCGTTACGCTCAGAATGCAGGGATCGGGAGTGCGTTACGCTCAGAATGCAGCGATCGGGAGTGCGTTACGCTCAGAATGCATGGATCGGGAGTGCGTTACGCTCAGAATGCAGCGATCGGGAGTGCGTTACGCTCAGAATGCAGGGATCGGGAGGGCGTTACCCTCAGAATGCATGAATCGGGAGGGCGTTACGCTCAGAATGCAGGGATCGGGAGTGCGTTACCCTCAGAATGCATGGATCGGGAGGGCGTTACGCTCAGAATGCAGCGATCGGGAGGGCGTTACGCTCAGAATGCAGCGATCGGGAGGGCGTTACGCTCAGAATGCAGCGATCGGGAGGGCGTTACGCTCAGAATGCAGCGATCTGGAGTGCGTTACGCTCAGAATGCAGGGATCGGGAGTGCGTTACTCTCAGAATGCAGGGATCGGGAGTGCGTTACGCTCAGAATGCAGGGATCGGGAGTGCGTTACGCTCAGAATGCAGGGATCGGGAGTGCGTTACGCTCAGAATGCAGCGATCGGGAGTGCGTTACGCTCAGAATGCAGCGATCGGGAGTGCGTTACGCTCAGAATGCAGCGATCGGGAGTGCGTTACGCTCAGAATGCAGCGATCGGGAGGGCGTTACGCTCAGAATGCAGCGATCGGGAGGGCGTTACGCTCAGAATGCAGCGATCGGGAGGGCGTTACGCTCAGAATGCAGCGATCGGGAGGGCGTTACCCTCAGAATGCAGCGATCGGGAGTGCGTTACCCTCAGAATGCAGCGATCGGGAGGGCGTTACGCTCAGAATGCAGCGATCGGGAGGGCGTTACGCTCAGAATGCAGCGATCGGGAGGGCGTTACCCTCAGAATGCAGCGATCGGGAGGGCGTTACCCTCAGAATGCAGGGATCGGGAGGGCGTTACCCTCAGAATGCAGGGATCGGGAGTGCGTTACCCTCAGAATGCAGGGATCGGGAGTGCGTTACCCTCAGAATGCAGGGATCGGGAGTGCGTTACCCTCAGAATGCAGGGATCGGGAGTGCGTTACCCTCAGAATGCAGGGATCGGGAGTGCGTTACCCTCAGAATGCAGGGATCGGGAGTGCGTTACGCTCAGAATGCAGGGATCGGGAGTGCGTTACGCTCAGAATGCAGGGATCGGGAGGGCGTTACCCTCAGAATGCAGGGATCGGGAGTGCGTTACCCTCAGAATGCATGGATCGGGAGTGCGTTACGCTCAGAATGCAGGGATCGGGAGTGCGTTACTCTCAGAATGCAGGGATCGGGAGGGCGTTACCCTCAGAATGCAGGGATCGGGAGTGCGTTACCCTCAGAATGCATGGATCGGGAGTGCGTTACGCTCAGAATGCAGGGATCGGGAGGGCGTTACGCTCAGAATGCAGCGATCTGGAGTGCGTTACGCTCAGAATGCAGGGATCGGGAGTGCGTTACGCTCAGAATGCAGGGATCGGGAGTGCGTTACGCTCAGAATGCAGGGATCGGGAGTGCGTTACGCTCAGAATGCAGGGATCGGGAGTGCGTTACGCTCAGAATGCAGGGATCGGGAGTGCGTTACGCTCAGAATGCAGGGATCGGGAGTGCGTTACGCTGAATGCGGGATCGGGAGTGCGTTACGCTCAGAATGCAGGGATCGGGAGTGCGTTACGCTCAGAATGCAGGGATCGGGAGTGCGTTACGCTCAGAATGCAGGGATCGGGAGTGCGTTACGCTCAGAATGCAGGGATCGGGAGTGCGTTACGCTCAGAATGCAGGGATCGGGAGTGCGTTACGCTCAGAATGCAGGGATCGGGAGTGCGTTACGCTCAGAATGCAGGGATCGGGAGTGCGTTACGCTCAGAATGCAGGGATCGGGAGTGCGTTACGCTCAGAATGCAGGGATCGGGAGTGCGTTACGCTCAGAATGCAGGGATCGGGAGTGCGTTACGCTCAGAATGCAGGGATCGGGAGTGCGTTACGCTCAGAATGCAGGGATCGGGAGTGCGTTACGCTCAGAATGCAGGGATCGGGAGTGCGTTACGCTCAGAATGCAGGGATCGGGAGTGCGTTACGCTCAGAATGCAGGGATCGGGAGTGCGTTACGCTCAGAATGCAGGGATCGGGAGTGCGTTACGCTCAGAATGCAGGGATCGGGAGTGCGTTACGCTCAGAATGCAGGGATCGGGAGTGCGTTACGCTCAGAATGCAGGGATCGGGAGTACGCAGTCGCGTTACGCTCAGAATGCAGGGATCGGGAGTGCGTTACGCTCAGAATGCAGGGATCGGGAGTGCGTTACGCTCAGAATGCAGGGATCGGGAGTGCGTTACGCTCAGAATGCAGGGATCGGGAGTGCGTTACGCTCAGAATGCAGGGATCGGGAGTGCGTTACGCTCAGAATGCAGGGATCGGGAGTGCGTTACGCTCAGAATGCAGGGATCGGGAGTGCGTTACGCTCAGAATGCAGGGATCGGGAGTGCGTTACGCTCAGAATGCAGGGATCGGGAGTGCGTTACGCTCACGCTCAGAATGCAGGGATCGGGAGTGCGTTACGCTCAGAATGCAGGGATCGGGAGTGCGTTACGCTCAGAATGCAGGGATCGGGAGTGCGTTACGCTCAGAATGCAGGGATCGGGAGTGCGTTACGCTCAGAATGCAGGGATCGGGAGTGCGTTACGCTCAGAATGCAGGGATCGGGAGTGCGTTACGCTCAGAATGCAGGGATCGGGTGCGTTACGCTCAGAATGCAGGGATCGGGAGTGCGTTACGCTCAGAATGCAGGGATCGGGAGTGCGTTACGCTCAGAATGCAGGGATCGGGAGTGCGTTACGCTCAGAATGCAGGGATCGGGAGTGCGTTACGCTCAGAATGCAGGGATCGGGAGTGCGTTACGCTCAGAATGCAGGGATCGGGAGTGCGTTACGCTCAGAATGCAGGGATCGGGAGTGCGTTACGCTCAGAATGCAGGGATCGGGAGTGCGTTACGCTCAGAATGCAGGGATCGGGAGTGCGTTACGCTCAGAATGCAGGGATCGGGAGTGCGTTACGCTCAGAATGCAGGGATCGGGAGTGCGTTACGCTCAGAATGCAGGGATCGGGAGTGCGTTACGCTCAGAATGCAGGGATCGGGAGTGCGTTACGCTCAGAATGCAGGGATCGGGAGTGCGTTACGCTCAGAATGCAGGGATCGGGAGTGCGTTACGCTCAGAATGCAGGGATCGGGAGTGCGTTACGCTCAGAATGCAGGGATCGGGAGTGCGTTACGCTCAGAATGCAGGGATCGGGAGTGCGTTACGCTCAGAATGCAGGGATCGGGAGTGCGTTACGCTCAGAATGCAGGGATCAGGGAGTGCGTTACGCTCAGAATGCAGGGATCGGGAGTGCGTTACTCTCAGAATGCAGGGATCAGGAGTGCGTTACGCTCAGAATGCAGGGATCGGGAGTGCGTTACGCTCAGAATGCAGGGATCGGGAGTGCGTTACGCTCAGAATGCAGGGATCGGGAGTGCGTTACGCTCAGAATGCAGGGATCGGGAGTGCGTTACGCTCAGAATGCAGGGATCGGGAGTGCGTTACGCTCAGAATGCAGGGATCAGGAGTGCGTTACGCTCAGAATGCAGGGATCGGGAGTGCGTTACGCTCAGAATGCAGGGATCAGGAGTGCGTTACGCTCAGAATGCAGGGATCGGGAGTGCGTGACGCTCAGAATGCAGGGATCGGGAGTGCGTTACGCTCAGAATGCAGGGATCGGGAGTGCGTTACGCTCAGAATGCAGGGATCGGGAGTGCGTGACGCTCAGAATGCAGGGATCGGGAGTGTGTTACGCTCAGAATGCAGGGATCAGGAGTGCGTTACGCTCAGAATGCAGGGATCAGGAGTGCGTTACGCTCAGAATGCAGGGATCAGGAGTGCGTTACGCTCAGAATGCAGGGATCGGGAGTGCGTGACGCTCAGAATGCAGGGATCGGGAGTGCGTTACGCTCAGAATGCAGGGATCGGGAGTGCGTTACGCTCAGAATGCAGGGATCGGGAGTGCGTGACGCTCAGAATGCAGGGATCGGGAGTGTGTTACGCTCAGAATGCAGGGATCAGGAGTGCGTTACGCTCAGAATGCAGGGATCAGGAGTGTGTTACGCTCAGAATGCAGGGATCAGGAGTGCGTTACGCTCAGAATGCAGGGATCGGGAGTGCGTGACGCTCAGAATGCAGGGATCAGGATAGGTTTTATAGCAGAAAGTACAAAATATATACAATTTTGGTCTATTTTTCGTTTATAGGGCAAAAAATAAAAACCGCAGAGGTGATCCAACACCAACCAAAAGAAAGCTTGTGGGAAAAAAAAATGAGTTTCAAATTTCATTTGTGTACAGCGCTGCACGACCGCGCTATTGTCAGTTAAAGTAATGCAAAGAATGGTCTGGTCATGGAGGGGGGGGGGGGGGTTAAATCATCCGGAGGGAGAGTCGTTAAAGCCCCCTTGGCCTCATTGGCACTCTTATGTTATCTTTCTCCTCCATAATACGGGACAATACGAGGAATAGATGGAATATCTCAGGTCAGGCATCCTCTGGATCTCTCCACACAATCCTATCCAGCATCAGTCAGCAGTTTAACCTTTCTGGTCCTCCGCATACAATCCTCGCTGTCATTCTACGCGCTGCAGTGACAATAGGGATTACCAGCCCGGCGCTGTCTAGGCAGGAGACGTGGCACGTGGAGCAGGGAGAGGAAGTCACCTCTGCCCTCCATTACCTTCTGTATCTCATGAGGGCTCATGTAGAGGATTTCCAATTAATCCCCCCAACCCCAGGAGAACTGAGGCAGCCATGATGGAACAAGGATTGCGGTAACAGGGCCGAAAGCGCAGGATTTACACCCTCCTTCTTATAGAGTTATCTGCTGACCGCGATATTTCATCTACAGCAATCAGGATCCATTAGACGCCATTTCTTACGATTTCCCCCCGTTACTAAAAAAAACCTCGCTCCTGTATAAAAATAATAAAAAAAAGAACACGGAGTGCAGTGTTGTCTTGCTTGTTGGGAAAGTTCTCCCTGCGCTGCTCCTCTCCGGCGCCACCCAGGGCTGTCTTAATGCCTGGGCATTGCCCGGGGGCTCCAGGTGCATGGGGGGGCCCCATGATAATCTTGTATTACATCACACTTGCCAACTGTCCTGGATACGCCGGGACAGTCACGCTTTTTTACTGGCCCGGGCAGCGTGCCAGAACCTGTATTGTGCCCTCCTGACTACCCTTGTGCCCTTCTGCACCCCCCTTTCTGTGCCCTTATTTGTTGATTGGTCTTTAATTTGTGCCACGTTTTCTTACCAGCTAAAATCAATTTTAACCCCTTCCATACCGGGGGGCACTTACACCCCTTCCCGCCCAGACCAATTTTCAGCTTTCAGCGCTGTTGCACTTCGAATGACAATTGCGCGGTCGTGCTACACTGCACCCAAACTACATTTTCATCATTTTGTTCCCACAAATAGAGATTTTTTTTGGTGGTATTTGATCACCTCTGCGGTTTTTATTTTCTGCTAAAAAAAATAAAAAAGACCGAAAAACAATTTTTTTTTTGTTTTCGTTACAAAACTTTGTAAATAAGTTGGGCACAGATGGGGCGGTGCGGATGGGCACAGATGGGGCGGCGCGGGTGGGCACAGATGGGGCGGCGCGGGTGGGCACAGATGGGGCGGCGCGGGTGGGCACAGATGGGGCGGCGCGGGTGGGCACAGATGGGGCGGTGCGGGTGGGCACAGATGGGGCGGCGCGGGTGGGCACAGATGGGGCGGCGTGGGTGGGCACAGATGGGGCGGCACGGATGGGGTGGCACGGATGGGCACAGATGGGCGACACAGATGTACTGTAATATTTTGTACTGATGGATGCAAATCAGTGCCAAACAATGCCTGCCAATCAGTTATGCCCATTGTGGCCACCGATTGGCATCCATTGTGGGCGGCGCGGATGGGCACAGATGGGGCGGCGCGGATGGGCACAGATGGAGCGGCACAGATGGGCACAGATGGGCGACACAGATGTACTGTAATATTTTGTACTGATGGATGCAAATCAGTACCAAACAATGCCTGCCAATCAGTGATGCCCATTGTGGCCACCGATTGGCATCCATTGTGGGCACTGATGGTATCCCTGGTGGTCTAGGGTCTAGAGAAATCTGGGGTCTATTAACCGGTAAAAGCAATGACCAGTCCTCTTTTTAAGAGATCTGTAGTCTATTACCTTCCAGAAGCAATTATTATTATTATTATACAGGATTTAAAAAGCGCCAACAGTTTGCGCAGCGCTTTACATCAGGGAAGACAGTACATTCACAATACAAATCAATACAGAAGGGATCAGAGGGCCCTGCTCGTTAGAGCTTACAATCTAGAAGCAATGACCAGTACTGTTTTTTGAGAGATCTGGGGTCTATTAGCCGCTAGAAGCAAAAAACAATATTGGGATGATGACTGCAGTTGTCATTATTGTGTGTCACTCAAAGTCCAGCATTGTACTGGTAAATATAAAGAATAAACTACTTCCTACTATCCAGAATTCTTCTCAGAAGTAGAAAAGGTTCAGTTTTGCTGAGTGTGCCTGAAAACACATTCCGCCCTTGATACTTTTACCGAATGGCTGAAAAAGGCTTATAGGGTCTTACAATGACCAGTACTCTTTTTTGAGAGATCTGGGGTCTATTAGCCGCTAGGAGCAATGACCAGTCCTTTTTTTACGAGATCTGGGGTCTATTAGCCGCTAGGAGCAATGACCAGTCCTCTTTTTTTACGAGATCTGGGGTCTATTAGCCACTAGGAGCAATGACCAGTCCTCTTTTTAGGAGATCTGGGGTCTATTAGCCGCTAGGAGCAATGACCAGTACTATTTTTTGAGATAGTACTAATAGGCCCCAGATGCTCCTAGCGGCTAATAGACCCCAGAACTCTCAAAAAATAGTACTGGTCATTGCTCCTAGTGGCTAACAGACCCCAGATCTCATAAAAAAAGAGGACTGGTCATTGCTTCTAGCGGCTAATAGACCTCAGATCTCGTAAAAAGAGAACTGGCAATTGCTCATAAGCGGCTAATAGACCCCAGATCTCTCAAAAAATAGTACTGGTCATTGATCCTAGCGCTAATAGACCCCAGATCTCATAAAAACAGTACTGGTCATTGCTCCTAGCGACTAATAGACCCCAGATTTCTCAAAAAATAGACTGGTCATTGCTCCTAGCGGCTTATAGACCTCAGATCTCTCAAAAAGAGTACTGGTCATTGCTTCTAGCGGCTAATAGACCCCAGATCTCTCAAAAAATAGTACTGGTCATTGCTCCTAGCGGCTAATAGACCCCAGATCTCGTAAAAAAAAAAGGACTGGTCATTGCTCCTAGCGGCTAATAGACCCCAGATCTGGGGTCTATTAGCAGCTAGGAGCAATGACCAGTAGTGTTTTTCGAGAGATCTGGGGTCTATTAGCCACCAGAAGAAATTACCAGTACCCTTTTTTGAGAGATCTGGGGTCTATTAGCCACTAGGAGCAATGACCAGTAGTGTTTTTTGAGAGATCTGGGGTCTATTAGCCACTAGAAGCAATGACCAGTCCTCTTTTTACGAGATCTGGGGTCTATTAGCCGCTAGGAGCAATGACCAGTCCTCTTTTTACGAGAGATCTGGGGTCTATTGGCTGCTAGAATGCTTTTACGAGAACGTTGACTGTCGGCAATATTGGGATGATGGCTGCAGCTGTCATCCTGGTGTGCCACTCAAAGTCCAGCATTGTACTGGTAAATATAAAGGATAAACTACTTCCTACTATACAGAATGTGCCTGAAAACACATTCCGCCCTTGATACTTTATAACACATTCCGCCCTTGATACTTTATAACACATTCCGCCCTTGATACTTTATAACACATTCCGCCCTTTGATACTTTATAACACATTCCGCCCTTTGATACTTTATAACACATTCCGCCCTTTGATACTTTATAACACATTCCGCCCTTTGATACTTTTGCCGAATGGCTGAAAAAGGCTCATAGGGCCAGATTCAGGAAAGGTTACGCTGGCGGATCGAGTGATCCGCCAGCCTAACTGTGACTTTGAGCCGGCGTTTCTGTAACCAGAAAACAAGAAACGCCGGGTTGAAGCTCCGATGCGAGCAGCGTAACTGAGTTTCGCCATCGCATCGTTACTTCAACTTAAAAATGGCGCCGGGGGCGTTCCCGACGATTTACGCTCAAAAAATATGTTAATGAGCGGAAATCGGCAATTCACGATCGAATTCCGGCGCGACGCAATGACGGTACGGCGTTTCCGGACGGGATACGCGGCGCATAGATATACCTACATGGGGTTGGAATATCCTATGTTAGGTATAGGCGTCGTCATCGCGTCGGGAAAAAAAAAAAAAACGTTGCTTGCGTAAAACGTTCATGAATGGGAATGTGACGTCATTGACGTTCATTCACAGAATTTGGAGCATGCGCACGGGGATGCTTTGACACTCGACGCATGCGCAGTACGTTGGCGGCGGGATCGCGCTTAGTTAGAATACTACACGCCCCGTACCCGCCCAATTTGAATTCCGCCGGCTCATTTGCGATGCGCTGCCGCAACTTTAGGAGCAAGTGCTTCTTGAATAACAGCACTTGCTCCTAAAATTTCTGCAGCGTAACGCAAATGAGAAGCGTTACTCTGGAGCAAAGATGCTCTGATCTACCTGAATCTGGCCCATAGTGTCTTACACGGCAACGTGCAAGTGGACTGAACGAGGCAGTTGAGCGAGTATCTTACCTTATCAATGTGGGGGTGCCAGTACTCGTCGTGTGCGGTTTTCGCCTCCGAGCTATTCATCCTGGAGAAAAATGTGGGTTTGGTGAGGTGCAGCGCCTGAGCATCGAGATCGAACGTCCTCGCAATTTCCTTCTGAATTCTCAGCCTCACGTCACTGCGGCCATAAAAAAAAAAGTTACTTTGGAGACAACCGCTTTAAATAAATGAGATTTTTACATCTACACTTCCTCGTGCATCGCATTACAAAAACACAACTGCGGTTTTGCACGCCATCCAATCCGAGGAACAGCCCCTCCCCCTCTCAAGATGCAGCTTCCTTTAATGAGCATCAGACGCGGCCGGCGAGTTTCTCTTCGGCCAATTACAGCGAGTTGTGGTATACAGACGATCGCACAAAATCTTAGCCGATTAATCAGCTGTAATTAGGAGCTGAGCTTGTAAGTGGTTCAGTCACTTGCAGAGTAATTACAGAGCGACAGTCGCTGTGCCGCCGGGGAAATGGTAAGGAAGACCGTTGGGGGCGTCTGAGGATGAACCAATCGCACTTTATAATATCAGGAGGTCCATCAAATGATCGAACAACAAGTTCAAAGGAAAGGATAACAGCGCTGCACTGTACCCGATGTGGAGCTTGTTCGTGACGCAACGCCATGTGCTGCAACGCTTGCGATTTTGTGCGTTTAGGAGCATTGTGGTGCCCTGCATTAGGTGGATGCTTCAAAAAGAATGGGCAGCAATGCACCAAAAATAGTCCCTGTACTCGTGAAAATGATCCAATGCCTAATGCGATACCTGGGCAGGCCTTAGAGATGATCGGTGCGGGGGAGGGGGCAGTTACAAGCACCGATCTCCCTGTATAGATTTTCTGACAGCTGCTTCTCCTCCGGTCCTCTCCCACGGTTGTGTGGGAGATCGGTGCTTGTAAGCCCCCCACCCCTGCACCGACTGTCCCCTGTGTCCTCCTCAGAGTGCTCTGTGCTCCCCAGGTCTCTGTGTCCTCCTCTGAGTCCCCCCCCCCTGTTTTCCTCCAGGTCCCGATCCGTGTCATCCTCCAGAGTCCCCCCCCTGTGCTCCCTGTATCCCCTGTGTCTTCCTCCAGTCCTCCTCCAGGTTCCGATCCGTGTCATCCTACAGAGTCCCCCCCTGTGCTCCCTGTATCCCCTGTGTCTTTCTCTAGTCCTCCTCCGGGTTCTGATCCGTGTCGTCCTCCAGAGTCCCCCCCCCCCCTGTGTCTTCCTCCAGTCCGCCTCTGGGTCCCACTATGTGTCCTGCTCCAGGTCCCGATCCATGTCCTCCTCCGGGTCTCCCTCTGTGCTCCCCGGGTCTCTGTGTCCTGCTCTGGGTTCACCTCTGTGCTCCCCGTGTCTCCTATGTTTTTCTCTGGTCTTCCTCCGGGTCCCAATCCATGTCGTCCTCCAGAGTCCCCCCCCCCCCCCCCCCGTGCTCCCCGTGTCCCCTGTGTCTTCCTCCAGTCCTCCTCCGAGTCCCAATCCATGTCGTCCTCCAGAGTCCCCCCCTGTGCTCCTTGTGTCTTCCTCCAGGTCCCGATCTGTGTCGTCCTCCGGAGGATTATGGTGTGGGGGGTTGTTTGGTAGAGGGGGATTATGGTGTGGGGGAGGGAGGATTATGGTGTGGGGGTGGAGGGGGATTATGGTGTGGGGGGTTGTTTGGTGGAGGGGGATTATGGTGTGGGGGAGGGAGGATTATGGTGTGGGGGGGATTATGGTGTGGGGGAGGGAGGATTATGGTGTGGGGGGAGGAGGTGGGATTATGGTGTGGGGGGTGGAGGGGGGATTATGGTGTGGGGGGTTGTTTGGTGGAGGGGGATTATGGTGTGGGGGAGGGAGGATTATGGTGTGGGGGGATTATGGTGTGGGGGAGGGAGGATTATGGTGTGGGGGGAGGAGGTGGGATTATGGTGTGGGGGTGGAGGGGGGATTATGGTGTGGGGGGTTGTTTGGTGGAGGGGGGGATTATGGTGTGGGAAAGGGAGGATTATGGTGTGGAGGAGGGAGGATTATGGTGTGGGGGGAGGAGGTGGGATTATGGTGTGGGGTATATGGGGTGGGGGGTCGTTTGGTGGAGGGGGGATTATGGTGTGGGGGAGGGAGGATTATGGTGTGGGGGGAGGAGGTGGGATTATGGTGTTGGGGTGGAGGGGGGATTATGGTGAGGGGGGTCGTTTGGTGGAGGGGGGATTATGGTGTGGGGGAGGGAGGATTATGGTGTGGGGGGGATTATGGTGTTGGGGTGGAGGGGGGAGGATTATGGTGTGGGGGGGGGTTGTTTGGTGGAGGGGGGATTATAGTGTGGGGGAGGGAGGATTATGGTGTGGGGGGGGGGTTATGGTGTTGGAGTGGAGGGGGGATTATGGTGTGGGGGGTTGTTTGGTGGAGGGGGGAATATGGTGTGGGGGAGGAAGAATTATGGTGTGGGGGTGGAGGGGGGATTATGGTGTGGGGGGGGGATTATGGTGTGGGGGTGTAGGGGCGATACCAAGACATTTTAAACAATTTAATTCTCGCATTTTTGTGGGAGGGGTTTGGGGACGCCCCTCCCTGTTCTGACTGCCCCCTGACCAGAGATATAATAAGCTGCATTACATTTCTGTTCTGGGGTTTGGATATAAAGTAGAAGTGACGCACAGAAGACACAGGTGAATACATTACCGGTAGAGCTGGAAATCTTCCTCAGTTATCGTCTCCTTCAGTTTCTCTCCATAGTAGCTGTGAAAGGAAAACATTTGCAGCTTTTTTAATATATACAGATAGATAATTAGGATGTAAGGTATTTAAAGCATTATTGCAGATGATCATGTACAGAGGTAGCTGGACATTAACCACTTCAATACCGCTTCACGTCCAAAGACGTGAACAGCGCAGACCTGAGGCGCCGGGTTGACGTCTTTGAACGTGATTTGCTTGTAACAGTCCCGACGCATCACCGAGGATCCGATGCGTGTACCCGGCGGCCGCGATGTCCGTCAGGTACATGCGATCGTCGGTGAGACAGCAGGGACGTGGAGCTCTGAGTGTAAACACAGAGCTTCACGTCCTGTCAGTGAGGTGACAGATGCTGTTTCTCTTGTACATAGGGAGACAGCATCGGTCACCTCCCCCAGTCACCCCCCTCCCCCCATACAGTTAGAACACACCCAGGCAATACATTTAACCCCTTCCTCACCCCCTAGTGTTAACCCCTTCAATGCCAGTCACATTTATACAGTAATTAGTGCATTTTTATAGCACTGGTCGCTGTATAAATGTGAATGGCGCCAAAAATGTGTCAAAAGTGTCCGATGTGTCCGTCGCAATATCGCAGTCCCAATAAAAATCGCAGATCGCCGCCATTACTAGTAAAAAAAAATATAAAAAAAAAAAATCATAATTATGTCCCCTATTTTGTAGGTGCTATAACTTTTGCGCAAAGCAGTCACTTATTGTGATTTTTTTTTTTTTTTTTTACAAAAATACGTAGAAGAATACGTATCGGCCTTAACTGAGAAAAAAAAATATAAAAAAAAAAAAAAATGGGATATTTATTATAGCAACAAGTAAAAAATATATATATATTTTTAAATTGTCGCTCTTTTTTTCATTATAACGCAAAAAATAAAAACCGCACGGGCGATCAAATACCACCAAAAGAAAGCTCTATTTGTGGGGAAAAAAGGGACGCCAATTTTGTTTGGGTGCCACGTCGCACGACCGCGCAATTGTCAGTTAAAGCGACGCAGTGCCGGAAGCTGAAATTTCGCCTGGGCACGAAGGGGGTTTATGTGCCCAGTAAGCAAGTGGTTAAGCACTTAAGACTCAGACCATTATGCAGGTTAAGGACCGGGCCCCATTTTGCAATTCGGCACTGCGTCGCTTTAACCGACAATTGCGCGGTCGTGCGACGCGGCTCCTACACACGTCCCTTGTTCCCCACAAATAGAGCTTTTTTTTGGTGGTATTTGATCACCTCTGCGTTTTTATTTTTTGCGCTATAAACAAAAATAGAGCCACAATTTTGAAAAAAATGCAATATTTTTTACTTTTTGCTATAATAAATATCCCCCAAAAGATATAAAAAAACTTGTTTCCTTCAGTTTAGGCTAAATCGCAATAAGCGTTCATTGATTGGTTTGCGCAAAATTTATAGTGTTTACAAAATAGGGGATAGTTTTATTGCATTTTTATTAATACTTTTTATTTTACTACTAATGGCAGTGATCAGCGATTTTTTTCGTGACTGCGACATTATAGCGGACACATCGGACAATTTTGACACATTTTTGGGACCATTGTCATTTTCACAGCGAAAAGTGCTATAAAAATGCACCGATTACTGTGAAAATGATAATTGCAGTTTAGGAGTTAACCACTAGGGGGGCGCTGTAGGGGTTAAGTGTGACCTCATATGCGTTTCTAACTGTAGGGGGCGGGGCTGTACGTGTGACGTCACTGATCGCCTTTCCCTATATTAGGGAACAGACGATCACTGACACTGCCACAGTGAAGAACGGGGAAGGTTTGTTTACACTCCCCTCTCCCCGTTCTTCAGCTCCTGTGACTGATCGCGGGACACCGGCGGCGATCGGGTGCGCGGGTTTCGTAGGCGCGGTCACGGAGCTTAGGACCGGGTCGCGGGCGCGCTGGCGGCGGTGCGCTCGCGACCCCATGGCTGGGCTTAAAGAGACACGTACAGGTACGTGATTGTGCCCAGCCGTGCCATTCTGCCGACATATATCGGCGTGAAGGGGTCCTTAAGTGGTTAATATTCTAAACGCCGGACAGGATTTACCGCTGGCAGGGAGAAGGCCGGGCCGCCGGGCCGATGTGTTGTTATCTGGAATCACTAATGAGAAAATGACTGATCTTGTGGGCCTTATGAACCTTTTCTTGTCCTTTCAGAACAATTTATCTTCCCTACCCGAGCAGAATGTATTCATAGAACGTATTATACGGCATAATTGGTGATAAATCACTCGGGTGCATCACTAACACAATGTAACACAAAGTTATTGCTCTAACACCGAGGAGGCCGAGGAGGTGTGCCGAGGAGCGGAGGGCTGGTGGTAGAGGAGTTCTGCCTAATCGTCCATAATAAAACAACAGGACGAGAAACAAAGGGGGGCAAGAGATCTAAAAGAAAGAAAAAAAAGGTACCAAGAGACTCTAGCACAGGGGTGTCAAACTCAATTTCATTGTGGGCCGTATCAGCATTATGATTGCCCTCAAAAGGGCCGGTTGTATCTGTAAGATTAGATGTCCAGCGCATCCCCTCCCCTTACATTAGATGTCAAGAGCCCCCCCCCCCCCCCACCATCAGAAGTTGTGTCCCCCACTCTCCCTTACATCACAGTCCACCCCTCTTTCCTTATACTGCTGCTGGGAAGAAGATGGATTTATTGCTTGAAAGCAGAAAGTAAGGGGTCTGGAGAAGGACCAGAGGGGGTCTGGAGCTCTACGGCAGGTGCAGGAGAGGTGCGAGGGCCACATGAAATGGCCTGGAGGGCCGGATTCGGCCCACGGGCCCTGTGT